>JASSUY010033842.1:10411-23532 GCA_032466535.1 Forpus xanthops
TCTTTACTGTAAGGGTGGTGAGGCACTGGAATGGGTTGCCCAGGGAAGTTGTGAATGCTCCATTGCTGGCAGTGTTCCAAGTCAGGTTGGACATAGCCTTGGGTGGCATGGTTTAGTGGGAGGTGTTCCTGCCCCTGGCAGGGTGGTTGGAACTTGATGATATTAAGGTCCTTTCCAACCCTAACTATTGTATGATTCTATGATTCTATATTGCCAGAAAGTAATATGGAACGCTGATTTACAACCCAGATAACCAGCGTATATAGTTTATAAAGTTTGTTGTAAGTGAGAGGAAGGGCGGCTTTGTGCAAAGATTTGTATAGAATAAACTGATGGAAAAAGAGGTATATTTTTACCAAGAAAAAATGTTAGTAACAGATCTATATATCTTGATTGTTATATTATTTCTTTAATAACAATATCTTTAATATACCAGTCTAGGTTCTTATGTCATAAAATTACCCTATTTTTCTGATTAAGTGCTGGGGCTTTGTAAAATCTCTTAATTTCTGACTTTATTCAGGATTTTCATGAAATTAGATGAGATACTAGACTATTCTGTATACCAATTACCTCATCTGTAAATGGCCATAATAATATTTATTCTAAAAGGTTTCCATGATTCACTTTTCCTAGTAGAGTGTTTTCAGATAATCAGCTATAAGATGCTAAAGAAAATGAAATTATCTATATTACGTTTCTGCTTGAAATATCAAGTACAAGGATTGGCAAAGGCAATTAATTGATTTATCTTGCAAGGACCTGTAATAGCAAACTTTTATGCCCATTTATATTTAGCATCATCTAATGTCAGTGGAGTCAAATTTCTGTCAACATTTTTAAACTATTGCTGCTCTGAGTTCCAACCTGGCAAGAAAACTTGCACCACAAATTTACATTTTGGGACTACTGACCTCTAAAATGGAGTCCATTCCTACCACTGTCTATGCAAATAGCTAATTATGATAGTGACAGAGTCTTCATTCATTGCATCACTTCCTTTACTGAAAATGCTTGCCAGTATAGATCTGTGTTAAATTCTTTTCTTCTTTAATTCCATTAGCATGGTTGCAGTACTGATAGATTTGGTGATGTGTGCTTAAAATGAGTTCCACAAGATATTTGAGTGCCTAACTGCCATTGATTCAATTGGAATCACTTGCCTAAATACCTTTGAGATCTGGTGCTATAGGCATTTATAACTATGGATCAGGACTATTTGGTTTGGATTCCTGAATTCTTGAATGGTCAACTGAAGGTGTTTTAAAGGGGCATATTTTTCTTAGAGTGAATACTCAGCACTGTCTGGAAACTGTTGTTTTTTTTTTTTTTGAGGTGACTTCAGCTGGGGATGGAAATCCCTTGTCACTTTTGAAAGCTTCAGTTGTAATAAAACAGTCTGTAATAAAACAGTCACCAATCCCCAATACTCTTTAGTATTTCAAATAAGTGTTCTAAATGAGGGGGGGGGGGTCTTTCCCTTAATAGATAGCCCTGAAAAGCTATTTCTTTGTGACAATAAAACAAGGAAAAAAACCCCAAACAAATACCCCCTCTCTCCCTAAAAAAAACCAAACCAAAAAACCCCCAACCACCAAACAGGCCTTTTCTGAGTTGTACTTGTTGTGTAATACAAGTAATTTTGGTCTGACAGCTCAACAACCATGTCAGGTCTCTGGAAATTGGAGATTACCTGCATTGCATTATTTTGTATAGTAAGAAAGGAGATTAGAACTACCAAATGGGATCTTTATAGACAAATACAATATAAAGATGCAAAAAATATATAGTTTTATTGTTGAACAGATTATCTCAAGGCCTTTCTATGTATTACATACAGAAGTAACTGCAGCTGCTTTAGAGTTGTAGGGATGCATTCCTGAATTACTCTATAAAAGGCTTAAAGTATATGTTCCTTCAAAATTCAATTTATGAAGGAGGCTGCCTGTAGACAACCTGCAACCTTTAGCTTAGGGGGTTAATGCATATTAAATTTTTCTGTTCTTCAGCATAAAGAACATACAATTCCCAACTCAAATATCTTCTTTATTGCCTTTATATTCCCAGAGTACATATAGTCCTGAATTATACCATAATTATGTATGGTGATATATTTCTTTTCATAGGTAACAGAATGAAATGCATGTCACCTGTTGGTCTGTAGGCTGTAGCAGTTCCACTATGAGAATCCACTGCCTATGGGTTGATTCACAGTGAGCTTCTCACTTTGTTGAGAGTATGCCATGTGTGAATAACACTGCAGTCTCTTGCCATGTTGCAGCTAAACTGTTTTAATTCCACTACATCTTCTCCCACAAAATACTATGAAACATGTAATGAGATGGAAAATAGTAGTTGTTGTAGAAGGTGATGTTATATACTAGGATGAACTTAAATCTTTTTATTGTTTTCTTTTTTACCAAACCCACTAAATTCCACTTAGGGTGTTGTATTTGTATTTCTCTTTCATGATTTTTTTATGCATGTGCATGTACAGTTTGTGTAGAAACTCAAATTGGGATATAACTACTGCTAGGCTACGCATCTTCAGAAAAGCAGGAATTGCTCTTTTCTTTCCAGTATATTAAGACATACAGTCATGAGCCGTTTTCCTGATGGTTGTTATAGTGCCTGGCACACTGTTCTTGTAATTAATATTAACGATTTCTAATTTACACTTAGAGCATAGCCCCACTCTTCCTTCTACAGAATAATAATTTATTGATTATATTTTGCTTGAAATATCATCCTATTTCAAAGTAATTTTCCCCTGAGAGACCCAGCACTAAGGTGCCAGTGGTGTGCTTATATAGAGACTCACCAGTTCTGAGTGTAAGCTTTTCAGATAGTGGCTAAAATACTAGTTGCAAAAGTCCTACATCTGTGAGGCTAAAAAGATTCATGTACTGGGCTATGAAGTAAAGAGAAGGTGCAGGAGAATGCTCTAAGTGAAGCTGCATAGTAAGCCTCATCTCATTCCATATTCCACAGCTCCATACTGAATATCATTGCTTGCACATTTCGGGAACAGCTTCTTACTATACGAGCCATGTGAGAAATATGTTACCTAATTTAGAAAGTAGTAAAGCTCTCTAAGTACTGTAAAAGTGATGATGATTAATGCAAGAGTTGTAGTCAGCCCTTTAAATGCTTAGTATAGCTTCTTTTTCCCCTGTTCAGAGTAGAAAAGAAATAGGCACAACTGAAAGCTACAGGGGGATGGGCCGCAGTGAATGGTGTATGTGCAGACTGTTCCTCCCTACTTTAATCTATAACTGCATTAATCCTCACATTTAATAGGCTGCTGAAATGATATACTGCACTGAAAAACACTGAAAGGAACAGCTGCAGTTAGTGGCATACTTGATTTTAAGAAATTATTAAAGTTTTCAGTAAAATGGATGGCAAGACAATGCTTCTGAGACCACCATGAATGCCTTTGGTGTTTATGGCCCCTGTCTCTGCCTTACTGGCTGATAAGGCTGCTGTTATGTCTGCAGGAAATTGGGTCAGTGTTCTTCCATGTAGCTGAATTAGTTCTACTAGTCCTGCAGATTAAGAAGGAAATAGGTAGGTGATGCAACAATACAGAAAATAATCTGAAGCCTTGGCCAAGATTCCTGTGTGTTCTAAGTACAAAGCTTAGCAAGTGAATTTCTTGTACCTGGAGGCATTAAACAAAAAGCATTAGGGCATCAAGTGTATACCTTAAACTGTGCTATTTGGCTCTAATTTCCATTATCTACTCCAGTATTGTACCTTTATACTACTCCTTAAACAACCTCCATACATGCCATTGTGATTTAATGTATTTCTGTTGTTCATTAAACACTACTACTCATCTATACTGTGAGGGTGGTGAGGCACTGAAACAGGTTGCCCAGAGAAGTTGTGGATGCCCCATCTCTGACAGTTTTCAAAGCCAGGCTGGATGGGGCTTTGAGCAACCTGGCCTAGTGGAATGTGTCCCTGCCCATGGCAGGGCAATTGGAACTAGCTGAGCTTTAAGGTCACTTCCAACCCAAACCATTCTATGATTGCATATTCAAGCTGAAGTTTCTGTTACCCTTCTCATGTCAAGGCCATCTATTCTCTGCTTCTTCATTTGTTTCATAGGCTTTGGGGGTTTCCTGTTCCCCTTTCACCTCATTACTAGCACAGCTGCCCGTACTTCTCTGAGTATGTTCCTGATATTGACTGCCCTTCATCCACTGACCCTCATTTTCTCTCTCCAGATGTTTTGTGTGCTACTCTTCCCCTGTGCCTGCTGCTATGCTCTTTTACAGCCTGTATTATCACTGCGTTGAGACTGCATTGCCCTGGCAGGCCAGACTCTCCCGTGGGGCAGGAGGCTTTTACACCGGGGAGGTCCATACCCCTATTCTCTGACACCGGGTGTTTCCTCCCGGCCTCCGGGGAGCAGGGAGCGCCGGGAAACGAGCAACTGGACTGTCCAGGGTGCTGAACGCCGCCGGCGGACTGGGCTGGTGTCTGCGTATGCTCTCCCTTTGATGGCTCTGCTGCAGGTGTGAATGGCAAAGAAACACAGATGTCTCCAAAATCTAACCCGCAAATTTCCTGTTTAATATAGAGGAAAATTATCAACCTGCTAAGGTAAAGGATCATGGATCTATCTAATAAGAAATCTTAAAAATTGACATGAGGGAAGAGAATAGTACTGCTATAAAACAAATTTGGTAGCTTGTTTTTATTAATCAGGCTTGCTATTTCTGTCAGATATCAGCCTTTGATCTTATGAGTATTCTTCAGGGGCATGATGGAAAAACTGAGAGCCAGACTGTAATTCTCCCATGACTGTGATTCGGGAGTAATTGTACTGAAGTCAAATTAAACTAACGTGAAACAGATGTAAGTGCATTCAGACAGAGACTAAATATTATGCAGGTTTACATGGCAGATCTTTTATTGGAAAAAAAAAAAAAAAAACCAGCTACAATATACTATTAGACTAATAATGTGCAGGTACTTTTTCAGACCCTGTCGTGCGCCTGGTTGTACAAAGTGATTGATATGACAGGTGCCTGAAATCTGGAGTGTGGATAATGAGAAATAGTTACCAGAAAAAAACTGATTATGAAGATGATTACAAGATGTGAACTAAGTACCCCCTCTTCTGTTCCGGCATTTAGAGGGTGGATGCTCAAAGTGAGTCTGAGGATATGAATGATATGTTAAGATGTGAGAGGCAGGATCCATAGCATACTATATTTAGTGTCCTTAGCTAAAAGAACCTACACTATGGTAACTCCAACAGGTCAGATCTGAGAAGACATCACCCTGCAAAGGTTATTACTGAGGTGTAGTTGTCTCAGGTATATTCACTGATTTCACTGAAACCATTTCTGCCAGTAAGTTCTGTTCTGTGCCTTAATCCCTGAATCAACAAAGACAGAGTACTGCATGCTGTAACTTAAAAAGTGGTAAGAAACTTCATGCAGTAGAAGGCAATAAAATATTATTTGCTTTTCCTTGCACGGTGCATAGTAGTCCTGATGCTTAATTAACTTCCTGATTCCTAGATTCATTTCTAAAGCTTTTGAGAATCCTCTGAAAAAGAAAAAGTCTTAAGGTTATCCTAGAGAGAAGGCTTTACAGGTCTTCCTAGACAGAAAGCTTCCTAGAGAATAAAGAAGTTATAAAAGGATTCTGCAGTGGATCCTGTCCAAGTTCATACTGCTAGAAGATGGGTCAATAGAATATAAAGAATAGGATGCACTTCACTTGGGTTATTCTCTGGCTTCCTTGGTCTGAGTGTAAATAACATCACTTCTGTGGCAATAAACTGAATAAAGAATGTTCTTCACAAGTAGAAATACTGGATTTCAAACAACCATATAGTTAACCATGAATAGTTATTTACACAAATGAGCATGCTGTAATGTGATGACACAAAGACTGTTCAGACTTTTCATCTCTTCAGTGCATCCATGAAATTGAACCTACAAGTTATAGATGATTTCTGTCTACTATCAATGCATTTTTCCATTCCTGCTCACTGGATTTAAGTAGCTGTAAGAACTATTTATTTGTCTGTTCTTCTTTGGATTCCTTTGAGTTCCATCAGAACAACTTAATCACTCATGCCATATTACTAATGAACAGTAAAAGGGTGCTTAGCATTTTTATTTTTTTTTTCAGTAAGCTCACTTATAATAGAAAGCCTTTTATCTATTGTGTTGTGACTGTTACAGGCAAAGTCCTGTAAGGCACCGATTCTCCAATAAAACCAACTCTAAGGACAGTAAGCCTGAACAATGAGCCCTAAATGATTAATTTAGTCAGACCAGTTTGATAAGCTGTTGATAAAAAGTTGAGTCCTGAAAATTCTCATGCAGGTACTGTTTTAGATTGATCATGATATAGTTATTTTCTTTTTTTTTCCTTGATGGTCTTTCATTTAAATATTGAACATTACTGAATCCACTTAGCTTATAAAAGTTGACAGAGTAACAGCTTGAAACACGGCAGCTTCAAGGCACCAGCTCTCCCTATCATGAGAATTCACCACCACTGAGGGGTAAAAGGCCTTTCATTTACATAAAATAATAGTTAGGTTTCTATGCAACAGCTGTGCTTCAGTGAAAGATGCACTCATTGTGCCAAATCCATCTCTGGAGTAACCCCATTGATTTTAAATGAGTTACTTTGAGGTTAAATTGGCCCACTAGATAAAACTGCAGGTCTGAGGCACTGAAATAGTTCAGCAAGATTTCCATGATCTTTCACATGGCAAAAAAATTGCAAATCAATTACATGTCATGCATTTATGTACCTAACAGATCACAACTGATTTGCCACAAGGTTTTCAGACCATATAGCTAGAGTAAACTTTTCTGTAGAGCTGACAGACACTTTTGAGAAATATGGGAACATTAAGAGGGTACAATAAACAGGAATATGGTATTGCCTCATTATTATCTACTTACTGCTGCTGTAAGTCAAATATGAGATGTCTCTGTAAGGTCAGTTTAATGATACAGGATTCATATGGCCACATGAAAATTCTTTTTCTTTAGACAGTAACAACCAGGATGTGTTTCCAGTAATGAACTAGACTAAGATTTCACTTCTATAGACTTCCTGTGTATGTTTGCAGTGATCTAATGATGGAACTCAAACAGTGTCCTGTTTGCGATCACTGATCATAAGAGAGTTCTCAGCCATCAGATGTCTGTGGCACAATACCCATCTCATCAGTTAACTGCTGATAGTTATCGCAAAAAGTAGTGCTTGGGTTAGAGTGTCACAATTGGGTAATCTATGTCTATATGTTAGTGTTTCCCAGTAATGTACAAGGAAGATGCCAGTAAACTGGAAACTGTTTCGAATGCTGTGGAAAAGTTATATACATGCTTATATGAGTTATATATGTATGTGTGTATAAATACATACATAGTTCTTTATTGATCCATATCTGATAAGTGATCTTCTTGTGGGTTCAGAAGCCTTCTTTGAAGACACTTTGGTCATTGGAATCATTAAAAGATTTCCCAAGCATGATTCAAGCAATCACATAGCACAATTAGCCATGTCAATTCTCACTTTTGCTTCCATTCAGTTTGCAGAAGTAATATCAACAGGAATCTCAAAACCTGTTCAGAATTCATCAAGGTTTTCTTGCAAAAGAAATACCTTATGATTCTGATGTCATCATTGCAATTATCTCAAATTCAAGTCTTACTTAGCAGGCTCATTATCATTCTTACCATGTCCTCTCTCAGAGCAGCCTCTCCCGCCTCCTCCTCTACAGCACAAAAAAAGTGCCACAGGGGAGCTTGGATTAGGGAGAGACACCCAGCACCTCCCCCTAAGAAAACTTGCTGCTTTACTTCCATCTACTTTTATCAAACTACATATTGCTTTACAGGACCTTTTACACCACCCCCTGTGAAGAATTGGATTCAGAAATACTGATTTCTCTTTCCTGTTTAGGGTTGAACAAAGACTGGGGACAAACATAGATGTGTGTATTTAGCTTAGGAATGTGGATATGAAGAAAGCATGCCAATCTCCACAACAGGATTTTCCTAAGGAGACTCACACATTTCAGGCTGCCTTTTTTTTTTTTTCCTCTCACCAGGGCAAATTTCTTCTTTTGTCTTACAAGTTACCTAACATCTGAGCAACAGATAGGAAGGCAAGACAGAGCAGTTGATCAAAACAAAAAGTACAGAGCAAAATGCAGGGGACAAACTGGCTCAGGCACCAGGTTTAAACCACAACCATGTTTTCTGAAAATGCAGAAGGTCCTGGCTATGAACCTCAGTACTGATTCTGAGGTCTCTGACCCAGGAGCCGCATGAATTTGTGGACCTCATCCCTAGACCATTCCCACTGAATGGTTTCCTTCACACAAGGAGCGGATTTCTACTATGGGAGAGGAGGCAGGACAGGGTTAATCTTACACCGTCCTTCTTCAGGCCCCCAGAGGAGCTGGGGTTTTGTTTTCCTGGGTAAGGGAGGGGGAGCCGGGGCTTGTATTATAACTAGAAATGGAGACCTTGCTGGTGTTACCAGCCTGTTTTGGGTTTGAGGGAAAGCCTGGCAGTAGGGAGAGGAGGAAGAAAGCAGTCTTGGAAAGCAGCGAGTGTCTGGTAATTGCACAAGGCAAAACCAAGCGTCCTCCATTTCCTCGAATCCCCCTGAGAGCTAAGGGGGGCTTCGAGAGTTCTCCAACATCCCTCCCTGCCCCCTCCCCGCAGCCTAGCCGCATCTTCCAGCTCCGTCGCGCCAGCCCATGCCTTGACACGAGGTGTTTGTCCCTGTTCTCCACGCGGAGGGGTGTGGGCCCAGAAAGGGGAGCAGGGGTCCCCCGGCTTTCTGGTTGCCCGGTGCTTTTCCCCCAGAGCCTTCGGGGGCTCGGATGATGCCCTGCCCTTCCCCTCCCCCTGCGCTGCAGAGCCTCCGGATGCTGCCTTACTCCTGCCATGTGCTGCCGCCGTCGCTACTGAGGCTCGTAGCTCAGCAGAGCGTGTCTCCGGCTGCAAACTCCGCCAAACAAACCTGCATCCTCCTCCAGGGAAGGATACCCAGTAGGTACCAGCCGGAACCTGCCCCCTCCCCAGGGCATCCCGCGACAGCCTCTTTCCAAGGGACTCGCAGCCTCTCCCCACCCCCTTTTTAAGCCAGTGCAGAGAGGGGCTCCGTGAATTCCCTCCAAAGCTATAGGGTAGCTCCCTCCTTCTCCTCCACCTTCTCCTTCTCCTCGTGCTTCGTCTCTCCTCGGCGAGCCGGACTGCTGCGGCAGCCAGCGGGGCGCTCCCAACCTCGCCCAGCCATGCCGCTGCGGCTCACCCCCTTGGGCTGACTTTTGTTACCCCTCTACTGAGGTGGACTCCTTTTTGGGGGGCAGCTGAGGCTGGAGAGAGTGTGCGCGTGTGGGAGGTGTCCCTGGGGCGGAGAGGAGACGCTGCTCCCCCGATCCTTGCACGCCTGTGGGCTCGCCGGCACGGGCGCCCCTCGGGTAGGGGCGGAGGGGCTAGGCTGCAGCGGAGACCTGCCACCCTCACACACATCTGCTGGTGGGCCGGGCGAGCAGGCTGTGGGAGCCTCCACAGGAGCCAGAGGCACCCGGGACCCGCTGCCCAGCTCAGCCCCCTCCGTTCCTGCTCCCCCTCCCCGCCCCTCCGACCCTCTCCGGTCCTCACTCCATTCTTCACCCTTCTCTCTGCTGGGGTGCCTGCACCCCTCCTCACCTCGCCGATAGAAACCTCACCACTCCACTCCCCTTCCCGCCCCTCCCCACCTTCTTTGATTTATTTGTGTATTTCTTTCCTTGGCAACCACCAGTTCCCCTCAGTCAAACAGCGCAGGCTCCCTATAATTTGAAATTAATTTGTTTGACTGCAGCATTCAGACAGGAAGGTTGGGAATTTATTTAATTCATTTTTTTCCCTGTGCAAAAAGGAAGCGATGAAATTTCCAATCGAGACTCCAAGAAAACAGGTGAACTGGGATCCTCAAGGTTGGTGATTCTCTACTACTATCACTACTATAATAATAGCAATTATATTATTCCTTGTGTCTAGTGACTTGTAGGAGAGTATTTGACTCCAAATGGGAGGAGACGTTGGATGATTGTCTGTTTCCCATGTGCCCTGCTCAGTCTTTTTTGCTCAATCCCAGTAGTGCATTAGAAAATGCTCCTCAAATGTGGAGTTGGGTGGGTGTGTGGGTAAAACCTCTTCTAGGTGTAAGTTTTATAGTTCTGTATTTGATACCTCTTTGCCTTCTTTTTTATTATTTTCATTGCAAACTTGCCTGGGATGGCTGTGATCTGTGGCTCACAGCATTGTTTGTTTTATCTGTGGCTCCTTTGTTGTTTCTAGTGATCATTGTCTCTGCTAAATGGGTGGTACAGGAGTGGACACAGATGTGACTACTTGCTGAGGGCTCCTCCATGGCAAATTTTTGTTGGCAAGCAACTGGAGCAAAATGCTGCTTCAATATAATCCGTAGTGTGAACAGTATAAAAAGACACATTAAATGGAGCCAAAAAGGACCTTTAGATTCTTTACTCTGTCCTGTTAACAACTGATCAGCCCAAGAGGATAGTTTGATTAACTCTATAGTTAGGTTTGGAGTCTGTCTTGGGGTGTGTGTTTGTGTGGTGGTGAAAGGAGATTTATGCCAGCACAGTGGTTTTCAATAAAATGATCTGAATGGTGTTTTAAAATAAACTATAATGAAATGCTCTCCTTTCCTGGCATGGGGAGGAGGTTCATATGCAACCTACAGAAAAGTGGCTGAAAAAAACCCTACTGGTAATTTGTATACTAGTGTGTCATCTTTCTATGCATCAGTACAGGAGCAGAGTAACTCGAAGCCATATGCTCAGGTTTGCAGTAGAACTGCTGGCAGCTAAGCGCTGTACAGCAGTACTTGCAGGAAGTATGAAGTGATAGCACAGGCTTTCATTATTCATCTTTATTCTGCAGGCTTGGTTTTAGTGGTCAATTTGTCTGTCATCCTCTGTGCCCTCATGTCTACCAAATGAAATATTAGAAACAGTTTTTCCTGGTGTAGAAGGAATAGAGCAGAACAGACATCTTTCTGCTCAGCAGGTCTGTTTGAAGAGTATACACAATTAAGCTTTAGGTTAAACCTTACTATGTCTTTAATTAGGTGAAGGCTGAAATTGTCACATCAGTCTCCTCCACCCTCAGCTTCACAATGAGTACATAGATGTTAGTGCTAACAGAGACCTTATTATTTTAATAACAGTATATTCCTTATCATAGGGTCAAAATTCTGCATGACAAAAACTTGCTATTCACTGATGCTTGGCTGAATGTGTATTTACTGTAGCTTCATTTTAATTCATTTTATGTGTTGCAAAATGTCTTTTAATGCAAAAAAAACCCCTTTCCTCCTTTCCCCTGAGAAGATGAGGTTGTACTGATGACATTCTGTATGCAGGTTGTTTGCTTGGCAATCAACTTCAAAGCATATAGATACAACAGGTGGTCAGTCACAATTTCCTAATGTCTCCAAAACTGTAGGGTACTGTAATAGTTGAAAGACCTTAAACCCAGCAGGTTTCCTCTCTGCCAAGCTGAATCCCTGCTAAGGACTGCAGAATTCTGTCACTTATTTCTTCTTTGCAATATTGGCAGTGTTAGGCAGGCAGCAAGGATGCTAATGGGAAGGAAATAAGCAAAAAATGTTAGTTTCTAATTCTCCAAGGGACTCAGGAAATAAGTAAAGTTTGGTGGAATGGAAAAAAGAGAATTGGTAAGGAGTATTTGTGTAAGACCCAATCCTTTGACCAATAGAGGAACTGCAATGATGTTGTACTCACATAGTCCCACTGAAGAATTAGTGATGTGGGTAGCAGACAAGATGATTGTTCATTCTTTTTGAAATGAAAATATAATTCTGTAGATGTAATGTTAGCAAAAAATCTACACAAGATCACTTAGAGACCTAAAATAAATTTTATTTACAGTCACATATGTAGTCTGTTCTCTGGATGTACATGTGAAGAATGATGTAATGTTTTTCATTGGATGTGAAATCCTTGGAGTTAAGAACTGAAGGAGTTTTTCTCTTATACAAAGATCAACATGTAGAAAACTGGTGGTGCAAGCATCTTAAGTGTTAAAAGCAAAGCTCATGTCCAGTTAATGTTCACGCTCAAATACCAGTTTCCTTTCAATGTGCATTGTATGATTGTGCTCTGTTCCGTTCATCAGACGGAGAACGTGCAGTTTCCACAGTTTTGTCTAGTAGGAATTGTGCTAACTTATGCTAACAGTACTTGAAATACATCAATTGATGTTCCTGGCAAGCAGGTTAATAGTCCAGTGATGTAAGTGAGATCTATTGTATCTCAAAGGCTGTTTAGTTCTGATTATTACAGGCAATATTTTCTAGAAACTATACACATTTCTAAATAACAGGGCCCTTGTTGTGGGGATATGGCTGGCTGGTTTGTCATGGGGCTGATGCTGATTTGAACCCAAGTCAGAATGATAGTTATGGAAATGAATTAATGCTCAAACTCCATAATGCTGATGGAACTATAAATATTTACGTAGATAAATAGATTAGAGCCTGCTAGTAGCTTTCCTCTGGCATAAAACTGGTATTCACAGTTCACAAGAGCAAAGATCAATATACAATAGAAAGACTTTGTGGAGAGAAGAGGTTTAAAAGAATAGAACTGACATGAGGGATGGTGGCTAACACACAGCTAATGGGAAGCTGTTTTCTCAGTCATTAAAATGGAAAGAATAGGGCATGAAGAGTGAGCTGTGTTTTTATCCTGTTGTGTAGTGCCTTCATTTGTCTTGGATATAAGGTATATATCTGTGTGTTCTCTGTAAATGCTGAGTGTGTTGTCTAGACATACTAAGTATTTCATGAATCTGGAAGTAAATAGGGTCCAGAGTCCTTCAGTGAAGCTCCCTACTACTCCAGGCAATCAAACTATATAATCCCATTAACAAAGATCAAACTCCATCCCAAAAGTTACTGGGACTTGTCCCTGACATTCAAATGTGAACTATGTGAAAAATCTCATATCATAGAATCATAGAATAGTTAGGGTTGGAAAGGACCTTAAGATCATCTAGTTCCAACCCCCCCGCCAGGGGCAG
>JASSUY010033843.1:10296-28965 GCA_032466535.1 Forpus xanthops
GGGCCTATAAGGATGCTGGGGAGGGACTCTTCATGAGGGACTGTAGTGATAGGACAAGGGGTAATGGGTTCAAACTTGAACAGGATAAGTTTAGATTGGATCTGAGAAAGAAATTCCTGAGCAGCAGCATGTACCTCATACACTCTGTCAATGCTCTGTAATGAGGTATTGCAATGTCAGTAGCGGAGAAGTGGATTCATGTCTTCAGCTTCACTCATTACAAATCTCTACAGGGCTTGTCATGGCAAAACTGACATGCCACTAAAGACACAGACAGAAATAAGACCGAAAAAGAAATTAATAATAGCACAATTAGATATCATCACCTGTGCTCAGATGTTGCTGTTCAAGTCACTGAAAATAGTAGCCATGTTTGTGTTTTTAGAAGTTGGATATTTCATCAGATTAAAACCTTTGTGATATTAGTATTTCACTACCTAAAAAACAGTTGTTTCAACCTATATCTACTAAATATATGTTTGAAGCTTAAGTTGATCTAATGTGTATTGATGTTCAACTGTGCATGTGATGTTTGGATATAAACATCCTTTTCACATTGTAGAATACACCCCGCTGCTATTGTGTCTTTTCTCAGCCTTAGTTATGTATCATTATGGTATTTCATCTCAGTGGCTGATCAGATAACTAAATACCTGCACTAAACCTGCTGTCTTTAAATTGGGCTTAAGATCCCAAAATTACTTATCTATGTATAGTCCAGTTAAATTACTTTAACTGAGCTAACTTGTTATGGATCGGTACCTTTTTCCCAGAATAGGATAAAGAGTTTTCCACCATGTATTTTTGGTAAGGGTAAAGCAACCAAACATATGTCATCCCAGACCTTGCTCACCTGGAAATCCCAGCCATGCGCTGGGACACAAGTTTCACATTGCAACCAGTTTGAGACAGAGCACAAAGGAAGAAACCATCCTGCTCAGAAATCCAACATAAAGCCTCTTTCTGCTCAACTCCAAACATGTGCTGAATGCTCCTGAAATATTAGGCATTACTTTGTCCTTGCCTGCTTCAAGAGAAGGAAACAAATCTCAGCCGATTTGAATCAAAACAGCTGCAATGACTTCAACAGTGATGAGTATTTATTCCAGCAGGAAGTCTTACCCGAAATCTTTCCAAACTGCAAGATCACTCTTATTGCATAACAGGATATTCCATATCACATTATGCTAATGCCGCAGCACTTTTTCAGCAAGCATATTCCAGTAATCCATCAACAGCACACGATGACAGTGATGACCACTATCCTCTAACTCAGCCTCCTATCCTATCTTGTAATTGTTACTGTATTTTTAAATGCTCCATAGGTACTTTTTCGTAGCGGCCACAGAATTAACAGATCTGTTAAGCTCCATGAATAAGAACTGTATTCTAAAACCAGTAAAATATTAGCTGTTTGGGGATATTTTAATCTATGAAAGGCTCACTGTAGTGTGGATACTGTCCTGAATAATAAAGTGCTCTTAAATAACAAAAGGCTAGGTAGAGGGAGAAGAAAAATATTTCTATTATATCTTTACATTCTCTTTATTAATGATCTAAAAAGAAACCCAAATCCAACCTCAATACAAACAACTATTTATATAAACATGCCACGCTACAGCAATGGAAGATTAAGCAAAGCAGTATTTAAAAAACTTAAAATGTATGGGGTTTGTTTAGGGGGCAGAAGCCCTCTGTTCAGTAGGAAATTTCTTACTGAATGTCCTTGGGCTTCAAATCACCTTGTGTTTCCATAACCCGTTTTCATGCTCCCCAGCCAGTCCACACTGATTCCCTCTGCCCAAGCTCTCATCTCTCCATCCCCTGCCCAGCAATGGCTCTCCTTGTTTTCTATAAAGACAGATAAAGCAGAGGGTTAGGAGTTGAGAGGAAATGCATCTCTGCAGTAAACACAGCCTGTGGACATCAGTTGCTCTCGGCACTGAATGGTAATTATTTCTGTGTAATAGGCAATCACCTGATGACCCTCTCCTTCAGCATACAATGCTTCTACTGTCAAGTGATAATCCCTTTGTTAGCTACTCAGCTGCGCATTCATTTAGGGGGCTAACGACTTACACTGTTCTTTCTCTGCAGGATTTCGATGGACATGTAATTAGAGGTGAATGGATTCTTCAGAAGTACAGCAGCCATGAAAGCCAGGGGCAAAGTCAAAGTATTTGTCTAATTTGCAATCAGCTGTTTCAGTGAATGAAACCATGTGGTCAGCTGCACACGGAGGAGAAGAAAGTAGAAAAGGAGAAGCCAAAAAAACCCAGCCTTTAAAAATAAACTAAGAAGTGGGTTGCCTGGCACTGACAAAGCTCTGAGCTGAAAAGAAATGTGTTTCAAAATATTTTTGGTTGGAGTGCCAGAGAGCACACTGTAAGATAAATGCCAGCAAGGAACCTGTTCTTTGCACACAGATTGGAAAAGTATCTGAAGGTGAAAACTTTTTTTAAAGTGCTTGAGATCCATAATCATTAATAGAATAACTGTGAGATCTGGACAGAAATAGAAAAATATATGAAGGTGAACTGAAGAACTTTCCATGAGCCACAGCACTGCCTTAAAGATTTGAGCTTTCTTTATGAAAGCTGCCCATATCTGCAACACCTCAGGAAATATCCTCAGCTCTTACACCAGCTGAGAATGTCCTTTTGAAGTCCAAGTGGTTTCTGCATATGTATTAATATCATAGGAAGAAGTAGAAAATATAATAGGGAGGCATAGCCCTGACAGATTATAGATGAAATAAACCCTCTCAGTTCTGATTTCTGCGTATGCACAAACTACAGAGAAGGTCTCATTTTGCTTTGAGCAACCTCTCCCCTTCCACTGCACAGGGGTTTGTGGATGAGACCAGAACCGAGCAAGAAGTATTGGCTGCTGGCTGGTCACTTATGTCACTTTTAGTTCTATGTCACAAGGACTGAATGTGCTGGCTGAAGCCATGGCAAAGCATGGGAATATTGCAGGGGCTCATGTACACATGCAGGCTATCACATGATAGCTGTGGTGCACTGTGCTAATTTCTCCCACCTCCCATGGCTGCATATTATTTTCTGCTCTGAATAATTTTTTTGACTCTTTTTTCTTTTAACTCCTCCTATGTTTCTGGTCTCCTCATTGCTGGTTTCCCTGTGTGCTGCATAGCCATCCCTGCTGCCCCGTGTGCTGCACCACTTCCCTGCAGGACAACCTTTAGACAGGATTTTCTTCCTTTTGTTCATGTTGGAGCCTCTTTTTCCCTTATAGATCATGCAAAGTACATTCTTGGATGAGCCGGTGTTTGCATTAAATAGCACCTACTCCTATTCTCTCAGTTACTCAGGAGTCAATCAGAGTGATATTTTTCCAAATTAAAATAACATGCCTTCACTAGTGCTTTGAATTCAGAAGCATAATTTCATTAAAAATGAAAGCTCAGAATAATAATTAATTAATAATTGTTTTAATTCAGTCTGGGCTTATGAGCTAATATCTCTCACACAGTTGTCTAATATAATTATAAACATAATTTCATGCTTAATGAAATATAAATGAAGCTATTGAATGGCATGCTCAAAAGAAATCTCCCTATCAATCAGTTGCCCTCGAAACCATTTCTTCTTTCCTGTGTGCTTTAGTTAGCTATTTTGTTTGAAATGTAGCTTGTGTTATAGAAAGATTCGATTTGAAGACCACAAGCAGCAGATAATCCATTACGTCCCTCAGGAAGAAGGTCTGCTGGTGAATTGCTATCATGATTCAAACTGGGTGTCTTGTTACTAATATGAGGCAACCTTATTTTCCCATTCTTAGCCCCGGTAATGCTTATAAAGTTGCAGGAGAGTTCTCCAACCACAAAGTGATCTAAGCAGCCTCAGATGAGCTGACATAATGTGGGCTCTGGTCTCTCCATCTAAACAGAGATTTCCTTGCTTCATACCTGAGTGCCTGGACACTTCAGTTGTTCATGAGAACTGCCTCTGGAGTCAGTGCAGTCCAGCCTGTCCTGTGCCCCTGCAGCAGACAAGTCTCATGTTAACTGCAATGAGAACACACATCCATGAATGTCATTTTCATTGGAGCCATTTCCCATCACACTGGTAGAGACAGAACGTTTTGCTGTTGGTAGCCTTGGGTAAGGTGACTATGGGCAGCTGGATGAGGATTATGTGATTTTTTTTGAGTGATTTTGGATCTGTTGACAATCAAACACAGTAACTCTACACTTCTGGCTATTTTTTAATTTATCATCTTTATCACTGAAACCACTGTTCACTTTCTGAGTTATAACAGTAATTTTAACTAGATGGCTGGAAAAACCCAGTGGGGTCATTGTGAAAAACTTTGTGCGCAATTGAATAGCTTGCAGCTACAAATAGAACTGTAAAATACTTACTAATTTCTTATATATGCATTCCAAGAGGCACTGTAATGCCCATCCTCACTGTGTGCCTACAGAGTGGGAGAGAGAAACAAAATTAATTCCTTTTGATCACAAGTGCAATGATCCAGGCAGAAGTGTGGCAGGGCCTGGAAACCCACAAACTCCAAAGTGAGTAATGCTTACTGTGGCTTGGGTACAGTGAACATATATTTTATTTTGCTAGAGCTTGGATAGAATTACATGGAAGTTCGTTGAAAACTTAGGTTTTGCTTGGTTCAAGTTTAATTATGAATGGTTCACTCAGCCTCAGTAATGACTCCTACTCACTAACTGTCCTGTATTTGAGTAAGTGCAATAATAAATGTAGTTCAAATACACAAAGTATAATTATTTAATAGTGAAGTAAAGTTGCATAGGAAGCCTTTAAGCTATTACACTCTTTTGCAGTCATGGAATAAATGTACATAATATAATTCTTATAAAGCTATACAGCCCCTGCTGCTTTTGAAAACTGTGTGTAGCTAAAAAGTTAGGGGTTTTCCATTGTAGAAATCGATATGCTACAACAAAGAGCATGCAAAGTTCAATGCCCTGCCACCAAGAATAAGGGAAACTATTAGTGACTATCCAGGCTAAATACGATAGAACTCACATAGCCAGTAACAATCATGAACCTGACAAATCAAGCTTGTAAGCCTGTAGTGTGATCTGAAAACCTAACAAGCTTCCAAGAAGGATTTCTGGTTTAAAAATACATTCTTTCTTTCTGGATTTTTTTCCTGAGATGCACAAGACTGAACAGCATGAGGACGGCTGTGCCACTGAAGGGATATATTTATATATTATGTAGCTGTGTTCCAATTATGAAATTGATCCATGGATAAAAATCCCTTAAGGGTAGCTATTAATGAGATTGCTTGCTCTGAGTGCATCCAGTAATAAGATTAGGTATACATTTATCCTGAGCAGAGATAAGCCAATGACAAGTTTGTGCCAAGATAAGACAGTTTTGAAAGGCAATTAAACTGGGAACATAATGTGTGTGCATATGTCTGTGGGAGGTTGCAGGATGGAAAGTTGGTTTTCATCTGCAGAAGTGTTCTGACTGTAACAGGTAGGGAGTAACAGGCTTTTCACAGTAGTGAGATGAAATTTGAGCTTAAAAATCAAAATATTTGAATCTAGAATTTACAAATCAGTTTTCATGAAATGTGCAGCCTGGCCTTTCTGGCTTTTTCTCCACCAACAGGAGGCTTGAAAACACCTTTGACAACTACCAGCTGCCCAGTAAAGCAAGACTCAGTCACCACAGTTGGACTTGGATCATGATGGATTTCAGAGAATGTAGCACCTGAACAGCACCCAGGCTCCTATGTAGCCTTACGCATCGCCTAACTTAGGCAAACCAGTCAGTGATGCTCTGAGGGAAAAGATGTCAAGTGTTTCCTACAGGATTTGCCATAGCAATACCTGAGCCCTGGTCATGGCATCATGTGGGTTTCAGGGTTTAAACCTAAACGGTTCAGGTAGTACCGGACAAGCAGCCAAAGCAGCATGGAGCTCAGCACATACAGAAATGCACATACAAACAATGGCTCTTGCCACATCTTAGCAAGGGCATTTCTGTCCCTGTTTTATGGCCATTGCAACTGCTTGGTTGCTCATCACTCTCCTGCAAGACAGCTGAAATGTCTCCTAAAATACTCTCTTATTTTTTACAGCGCTGGGAAAAGTATCCTTCTTACACTGTTACTACTGCTGTTGCTCAAGACATTATTTGGTTGCAGCATTTCCAATAATCAGTGTAACCAGGGTGCAGCAAGGCCAGAATCCCTCCAGAAGCAGAATCCTCTCTTGTACATAAACAACTCAAGCTCACATCAAATTTTGAATTACTGGGCTGATTTAATATACCTTAAAACCCTGCCTCTGCTTGCCACACTTCATCTACCTGAACCAGAGCCAGTAGCCAGAGCCTATGCCCATGCAGCTGAAACCCCTGCATATTGCTGTGGACACCACCAGGCATCTGGTAAAAAAGTGGAGGGGGAGGAAAACCATAACCCAATTTCTGGAGGAGTATCTGGGAAGATTATGGACAATGATTGGAGTATAAAGGGTGGGAATGAAGACAAATACTGGCCATGATTTATGCTCCATTTCTTGCCTGATCATGGTCACTTTGCTAGCACAAATGAGAGCAGCCTGGAGGCTTCTGTAAACCACATCAGTTGGTAAAACCTTTGAACAGAAAGGTATGAGGAGAGAGGGGGCACTTCCAACAAACACCAGCATCTGCCTCAGGACATTTGGAAACATTCTTAAAAGCAAGAATAACATTAGTTTGTAATAACAGAGTATCTTCAAAATTCCTATACTCCAGAAATACAGGCACTTCAATGATATGTGACAGTAAATGAAATAGTGTTGCATAGGAAACTCCCTTCTTAATTTTTTTTTAAATATGAAAACCTTCTTTTCAACTGTCAAATATCCAAATTCCTTAAATTAAATTACTTAAGAAATTTGGATGTTTGTCACTCTATCTAGGTGTGAGAGAAAGGAATAAACAGATTCTACTGTATATTCACAGACTTCAAAGGGATGCTTATAAGTTTGTAAAATATCCACTAAGTGAGTATTCTGCCTATTAAGCGGTGACTGTAAAGTGCATGCAGACAACATGTATTCTCTTAAAAGCCTTCTGCTAAGAAGCTGCAAAAAAAACATATGGTATGTATTAATAAATGTATTCAGTATTTTTCTTCCTAATTTCTTCATACATAATTATTTGTTTATCTTATTCAAAGTGCTCTGGAATTCAGTTACCTGCTGCAGAAAGCTGTTGTATCGTCTCTTAAGTAAAACAGCAAAATCCTTTTGCCTCCCCATCTCATTTGGCAGAACCTGAGCTTAGGCCAAGCAAAACCACCCTACTCTTTCTTTCAAAACCAATCCACAGGTCTGCCTTTCTGTTAAAAAAATTATTACAAAGTGCTAAGCAATCAGGTAATTCAAAAAGAAATATTGGATAGAGCTGCTCCTCCCATTAGGCTGTCTGCTCCCTGCCAGGATAGCTGATTCTTCCAAAGCCTGTTCCCTTTGTGTCACATACGGACACACAGTGCTGAGCAGTGACATTAATTCTCCTAACAGATATTTTGAATCATCAACTTTGTTTTGCCTCTTGGGGTCTTTCCTTAAGAATTTTAAATAATCAGCTCTCTTCTAAATTAGCATCAAAGATTTGCTGGTTGGGTGCAAGATCTCTGAGCTCCTTTTGAAAACTCTGATAGTATTCCTTTTCTTTCTGTGTCTTTCCTTCACTGCTCCTCCTGCAATCAGGATCCCAAAATGTGTGCTTTCTGATGAGGATTAAGCCATGACCCATGCATGATTGCAGGAAATAAGCCTTTAAAATATGCCTAAGTGCTCTGCTTGTTTGAAGTTACTGATCCTTAAAATAGATGTCTGAAAAAAATTGTGATTTCAACTGTTTCTGCAGATATTGTTCCAGTATGTGTAACAAGGAGACACATCAAGCCAAGTTACATCAGTTATGCTCCATTATATCATGAACTGAGCCAAATGAATCAAAACATACAGCAATACTTCAAATGAAAATGCAAGCCTTATACAGTTTCTTTCCCTAGTTACCACTTATAAAGCATAAAAATATTCAGCTTGATTTGGGGGATTTATTTTAGTTATTCACCAAAAATCTTTTCAGTATAGAAAGTATTTTGTGCATTGTGTGAAAGGATGAGTAATTGTTCCCTAGTAATGTTCTCAGCATCATTCATGATTTGAAAGCTCAGTAGGATAGCCAAAGGGTCCAATGTTTGCTCAGCTTACCTCATATGGACCATTTCTTCCTTCCAGACCACGCTCTTGTTTTCCTACTCTCCATCCTTTCTTGCTCCCTTCTGTTTCAGAGGAGGTGATAACAAGTGGAGCTTGCGAGCTGGTTTGTCACAGACTTGTATAATCAAAATTAAGAAATGTCATATTTTATTCTGCTGCAGTTTCCCCATTATTCCTGGTATTGTTCCCCTGCTTGATCACCTCTAAACTTCAAATGGCTTTTGCAAAAACTAAATGCAGTGACTCAGCGATCTGTTTCCTAAGTCAGTTTTTATAATGAAGCCCTGTGGAGTAAGAAATCAGCCAAACCAGGATAATCAGCACAGGATAGTGTGCCAAAGAGTTCTTTCTTTCTCTCTTGTGGCTCAGTTCTGGGAAGCTCCAGAAATCAGGGAGAATGCAGCAAGACCAGAATTTCATCATCAAGCCTGATTTTCCCTTTTCTGTGTCCTCTCTGCTCAGAAACAGTGGGAAAATAATGGATTTTGTTTTTCTCCCATTTTTTTTCCAGGGTCCTTTTTTCCATTCTGAGATATTAGGTATCAAGTGCTACCACTGGAAACACAGTGAAAGAAGATGTCTTAGAAACCCAAAGGTACTGTCTGGCATTTTTAGATCCCTGAGCCCCAAGCTTACTAGCAAAGCTCCTTCACAGCCATTTAATGTATTGAGTATATTGATAGAAGTAGTAGAGTAATATTGCTCCCTGCTCATTAGTCTCTCAAGGTAGTTATAATTTCATCCTATTTAATGTTACTTTAATCCTAACAAAGTCAAGATAAGGTCAGATATTTCACCTTTAATGAAGTTCTCAGGCCTCTTATGCCTGTGTGCATGCAAACTCATGAGAAAAAAATTCAAGTCATTTCCACAGCAATGATCAAAGAAAATCACAAATGCAATGGACTTCAAAGAAAAGGGCAATGGCCCAGACCTTTCTCTGAGGCAGTGTGCACAAAATTGGTGAGATCTGAGCTAAATTGTTCAAAAACAGCTCCCACTTTGCAGCAATGGATATTTAAAGGAGCACAGACTTAAGGCCTGTGGGTAGCTGCTGCTCACCAGTGATGGCAAGGGGCTGGGCTGCAAAGCTGGTCCTGCACTCATCTCTGCATGGTGAAGCTTCAGGCACTGGAGATTTTAGATAGTCTGTGTGTCACCAAGCTCTGACCTGTCAGGAGGTGTAAGAAATCAAAGAACTCAAAGATCTCAGGATCAGTGTAAGAAATCAAAAAAAAAAAAATACAGTCCCAAGAAGAGAAATGGAGGGGAAAAAACATGTCATTCAATGCAGTGCTTATCCCAGTAAGATGGATGGATGGATGGATGGGTGGATGGATGGATGGCCAAGGAACTATGCTTACCCCAAGGTCATATTCTGAACCTGTAAAATCCCATCTTCACCTTCACCAAGAATGTTCATATTCCTGCCACTGCTACAGGAGGAGGGAATATGAACACTATCTGGTCTGCAAGGTACTGGGAAGGTGGTCTGTACTTTCTTTTCCCTTCCTCAAGATCTGACAGATTCAGGTCTTGTAGCCACAGCTCCCCAGAAATGGCTGTGCTGCAGACTCGCTTGTACTTGATGCTGTCTACCAGAGGAAAATAGTTGTAGCCTAGAAACTCACAGCTACAGTCTGCTGTAGGCCAATGCAACTCTCCCACAGCAGTAGTTCAAATGCTTTAAGCTATTTGTTTGCCTGGGTATGCTATTTAAATCCACCTCGCTAATATCCATGAGCAACAGTCACAGGCAATTTTCTGTAGGTGCTTGGGAAAGAGGGGAGATGAGAGAAGATGCACTGGTCCCATTGAGCCAGCACTAGCAAGCTGGGAGGTGAAAACTCTAGTTACCTTTAGCAGAGTTAAAGCCTCTGTTGCACATTGTGGTGCCTGCACAATCATGGAGAAATAAATCTTGGTTAAATTTTTGATGAGCTTTCTGCTGCTCTAAATAATTAACTAGGACCTCTCTCAATTGAACACAGGGGCAACTTTTCATGTTTCAAACACTTCCCGCCTTAATCACAAGGGAATAGCTCAAGTTATTCAGGTCACTTCATATATTTATTTATTTTTAATGTCACTCATCAAAACAAATTTTGAACCTTCATGCAGGGAAGGGAGAAAGGAGCTTCCTTTTGATTTCACTCCAGGTAAATCACCAGGAGAAATATGTGTCTCGTTTCCAGGACCTGGATAAGAGAGATTGATAAGTTCATCACTTCTAATGTAACTTTGAGCGATAGTGTGCCCACACATCCTATATTTTGACATTCCCCAAGTCCACAACTTTTTAAAGATGATGGTGCTTGATATCATAGGATAGTTTTTGAAAGACAGATTCATTAATAAGGATACCTCCGTAAACCCTCATGTAAAGCATGGGAGTTTGATCCTACTTTTGACAGGCCTATTGTGTGACAGTATAACTACTGAAGTCAGTTCTGCTCCACCACAATGCAATGGCATAGAAAAATGAAGTCTTAAAAACATTCATTCTGTCCCTTCATTAAGTGTCAGAAGGAGATTGGACGTTGTTTTATGCAAAACCCAGGCTATCTTATGAGTATATAAAGTGAGCATTAAGTGTATTAAATATCAGATTCAGTTCCTAACAAGGGGCTTTGATCTCCTATCATAAGACTCAGATGTGAAAATAGGACACTGAAAGCAGATTAGTAAAAATGCTCCTTCCTACCCACTCCAGCCTACTGCTGCTCCAGAAGTCACAAGACTGTTCCTGAACTCGTGCAACATGAAGATAGCAGCGTGCTGTTTGCAAGTCCAGCTTTATGCAGAAAAGGGGCATGCAGGTGAGGTGGTGAAAATCTGCTCTCAAGCAATAACTTTCCTAAGCTACCATAACTTACCTAAGCTACCTCTGAGCTTCAACATCCCATCCACAAAAATGGCACTGCCCACATCACTCTGTCTCAAAGACATCACAGGAAAATAAGCTAAACAATCTAAAATTGCAGAGGGCTTCAAGAATATTATAGATGCAGGAGCAGATTGCACTCTCAGCTGAATTTCCAACAAAGATCAACCCAGAGCTTTCAAACCTGTCAATAGATCGAGGACTAATGATCTCAGCCTGCACCATTTTTGTAACTCATTACTTTAGGCACCAAAGTTAGCCAGCAGTTTCAGCCCTACATGACTTACTTTCTTCTGTGGATGGTCACTGCAAAAATCTGAGCCAGTTAGTTATATCTCAGGAACCCCAACTACTATTGCTCAGCAGTTACGGTAACCAAGTTTCTATATATGCTGCTTTCACTAATTTGTCTGCTTTTGCAGTGAAAACTGTCATAACTGCTTGATTTAAAATGCAGACTGCCTGAGAAAGAGCCTCCTGAGAAGTGATGGGTTCAGAGAAGTGCTATGTATGGAGGAGAGCACTTTAAATTGAAAGCGGGTGCTCTCATGTTTCTGCAATGAGATTGGCAGACCTATGTGTTATTAAAACTGGAGTCTTACAAGATTTTCTTCAGAAAATGCCCTTTGGTGCTATCCATCTCTTCAGCCAGTTTCTCTGAATTGTGTATATGTGGACAGCCATAGGTCAAATGAATTTATTTTCTTATTTGATGGTGCTGTTACCAATGCATATATTTGGCCATAGGTACTGACAGCATCCCTGGAGGCATCAACTTAGGCACGTGGTTTAGTGCTGGACTTGGCAGTGTTAGGTTTATGGTTGGACTCCATTACCTCAATGGTCTTTTCCAACCTAAATAATTCTATGATCTTTTTCACTCTTTTCCCAGCTTAATTTTCATATCCCAGAATACAATAGGTCATCTGTTTTTTCTGTGGTTTAATGCATTGTCATACTTTTTATCTCAATACCTCTTGAGTGTTGAAATGACAGACTACACTACAGTTTGCAATGCAGGGCTAATTCATCCCTACTTTCCAATACATTTCCTCACATAATTTCCAGTATTTCAGAGAATAAGCACTTTTTTTAATCACCCTGTGCTGCATATATAATTTTTTCCAAGGTGAAATTTCCTTTTAATGGAGGCTGGGCCATGAGAGCAATTATATGAGTTGTGTGCACATTACAGAATAATTTAAAATCAACTTTTAGGTCAATCTTTTTTAATTATCTATTTTATCAACTGTTTTTGACTAGCAATTTAAATAATCGTGTTTGCCTAATACCTGGAAATGTAATTGCTTTTAGATGGCCTTTATTCCGATCTGAGTGTCAGTATCTTTCTCTGCACACTGCACATGTTTGCACCTGTCTGCATGGTGACAGATTTGTGGTGACAGCTTGTATAACTTATTTATAAAATGATGAATTATTTTAGGATTTCTTTAAGTTCACAGACTGGAAATATGGAGAAACACCTGCTTGCTGCAGAGAGCTGAAGAGGATATGCTAAGTCAAAGGGAAACTATGTGAATTGGTGAGGAGCACACTTCAAGTGAAACAAAACCCCATGGGCCATCCTTATGCTGCTCCAGGTTTCAGGGAAGGCTCCATGGATGTAATTTTTTAGCTATACACTCCCTGTTGCTCAAGCCAGAGATCACAAGGAAGGCTCCCAAAGGCTTTAGGAGCACCTCCCTCAGGACTGGCTCGGAGCAGAAGACAAGCAAATGCGCTCTGAATGGTGTCTAGCAAGCCCCATCCCCTGAGCCTAGCTGGAGCCAAGCAGCCCCCTGTGCCCAAAGAACACGTCTGCTTGCCTCTTTCTTTCTCAGTCCTACAAGGAAAATACCTCCCTGTCCACTTTGTGGTTACTGGAGCGAAGACTTCACCAAGTGGCCCAGTGCCATTTTGATCCAAACATTAAACATGCCTTGTCACTGTAATCACGGTAAGTGTTTCTATGAAGCCATCTTGTTAACATAAAAGGTTCAGTTCATCAGCAGGTGGTTTTGCTAGGTAATGGAGTCTGGGATGTCCACCTGATGTGCTATAGAAAGAGTAATGAGATCCTCTGATAGCAATTAGTCCTTATTCCCCACAGTAGAAGCAGAAATAAACAAGTGAATTACCTTGTAGGAGATGTAAGTGGACAGAGCAAATACTACAGACAGAGACTGCCTTGCACAACCAGGTACAGGGCACACCGATAAAGGACCATTAAAGCAGCAGCACATGTACAGAGGATGCTCTGACCAGCAGCTGTTAACACCAGCAGTATCCAGGAGCATTAGGTTGGAAAAGTATATGCAGGGCAGGCAGTCTCTATACATGAAAGAGTCATTATAATAACTGGCTTTGGCATACACATAAATATGCCTGAATAGGGGTCATCCAGCACAGCAGGTAACCTTTTCATGTTGAGTTTTTGGTATCTCTAATTTCTTCTGAATCCTGCTAGGAGTACAGTTTGCTTATTTCAGAAAGTGATACCTGGAGCAGAGGCCACAACTGTGCAATAGCAATGCTTAGTGGATGCGTATTAGGACAATCAAAATAATCCACTA
This sequence comes from Forpus xanthops, assembly GCA_032466535.1. Taxonomy (NCBI): domain Eukaryota; kingdom Metazoa; phylum Chordata; class Aves; order Psittaciformes; family Psittacidae; genus Forpus; species Forpus xanthops. The sequence continues at coordinate 23,993 of JASSUY010033843.1, forward strand.
TACCCCATCTGATAGAGTAGTAGTGCATTTAAAAAGAGATCATCATATGTGTCTGAATAAAGCCTATCTAGACACATTCTTTTAATAGACAGGTAACCCATTATGCATTTTTGTCACAAGTTACTCTCAGTCACATTCATACATAACAAAGATACTTACCATCATAGGACAAAAAAAGACATTGCTTTGAATTTAGCATCCACCATGAAATCCTACTCATAGAAACATCTATTTATCAGCTACTTAATGGTATCTTAATTGGAAGGCAGCTTCTCTTATCTAAGAATGATTTGGGTTGGAAGGGAGTTAAAGCTTATTCTGTTCCAACCACCTGCTATGGGCAGGGATGCTTTCCACTAGAGCAGGTTGCTCCAAGCCCCATCCAACCTGGCCTTGAACACTGCCAGGGATGGGGCAGCCACAGCGTCTCTGGGCACCCAGTGCCAGGGTCTCACCACTTTCAGTTAAGTATTTCTTCCTAATATCTGATCAAAATTGTTTGATATTGTCCAGGTCAGTTCTTGGTTTCATTAAACTTGCAGCCTTGTAGAAGTTAGTATTTCTGGCCCATAATATTCTAAACTATATTCAGGCCACCAGTGGACATCAATGTTTAAGCTCTGTGCCAGCTGTGATTATTATTGTTACTGGTTAGTCTGCTAGGTACATGGCAAATAACTACTTTGGTGTTAGGCAAAGTCTGGCCTGGGCCTGAATGTATAACACTCAAATACTCATAATAATGCAATATAGCAGCATATCAATTACTACAAAATTAGCTGCAGAATTGCTCTTGGATGCAAATTTGCATAGCGTTGACATTTATTTTCCTACCAAGAAAGACTGAATTTTATTTTTGAGACTGACCAAGATATTGGCATAGAGCTTTGTGCTTTTCAGATTGTCTCTATTTGAAAAATTAACTATCCCTTCAGGTAAATTAAATGAACCTTTTTCTTTGTTCTTTCAATCCTTCTGCTAGAAGGCTAATGCTGTTCAGCTGGAACTGCGTGTAAGCCAGAGGTACACAGGTTGCTCCTTTGAGTATTGATTTCCCAAGCAGCATATAGACAAAGAAAAACTAGCAGGAATAAACCTAGGCAATTCAGACCATCTTCATTGTCAGATGAAATGCAGGTATTTACTGTGCTTCTGAAGGAATATGACTTTGTCAGATCATGTAATGATACACTCAGTGCAGTTTCAGAAATAAGAGAAGGGGATATGTGAACTTGCAAAAATGATGGAAGCAGAGAGTCCCAACATCTAGAGATCACACACACATCTGATAACATACCCTTAGAAGGCAAAATTTGGTCTCCATTTAGACCCATTCATCATGCTTGCAGCATTAATGTAATTAATACAGTAGCATTTCCCAGCACCTTGCTCCTACCAGACTCCGCAAATACTGTAGAGTGTTTCTCCATCAACACAAAACCTTCCTCCTGGCTTTATCCATCTCAGTGAGAAAGAGTACAATGCACAAAGGGTAAATACAGCTACTTCTAGCCCAGAACCAGAACTGTTGGAGTAGGTTTACATTTACATGCTTGCTCCAGTCATGGAATGGAAAAGCTGTTACTACGACTCCTGCTCCAGAAACTTGCTTTGTCCCCAGTTCTTCTCTGCAAGTTTATTTTCTGCCTCTTTGGTAATGTTTTCTGCTTGTGGTAACATTTTCTGCTTGTTTCTGTTGGCATTCTGTTTAGCTATGAGTATGAGCATGCATGTCTGTGCACGTATTTGTGCTTTTTTCGTATACTTGTGTATGTGACTGTATGTTTGTATTTCAACTTGTAATTGTTTCCTTCTGGCTGCACTGAAAAGCTGTAAATACTCCAAATTTCTTCTGGCATGCACAAGCAGTTGTGATTACAACAGTGCAAGTTCGGAGATAACAGCTGACACATCCCTTTCTGATCACAACTTCCGTGGGAAGCCTGCCTTTTAGTCTGCATTTGGGAAGGAAAAATAAGGGTTTTTCACAGAAGATAAAACTGTGTCAGCTTGCACTCACCTAGAGATGTGCTGAGCTCTGAGACAGGTGAGCTTAATACTAGGATTGAAGTTGCACATTGTTAAAGCTGAGCATTACAAATATATTTTTAGGTGTGCTAGAATCAAGGCATTACTTGTCTCTTTAGAAATAAATTACAGAAGTTCTGCCTAAATAGTAGAACTATATAATTAAAGTGAAAACCCGCTGAAATGGCATTAAAAAAAGCATACATAAGCACGTGGAAAAGACTTTCTGTAATCACACCCTACCTTCACACAGATGTTTATAGCACTTAGTCCTAAAATGGTGCAAATATGAAGAGCACCGAAGACCTCAGATTGCTTCATTTTTCTTTGAAATGTAGCTGTATTAATATTTCAGTTAACTCTATGTTTTCATGTCAAAAGCAGCATTGTGAATAGAGGCAGGTAATTTGTATAAACAATTAATTGAATGAACCTTTTTTTTTTCTTGTTCTTGTACTGTATATGAACACATTGTGGCTTACACATATCTCAATTTTCACTGGGGAAAAAAGCCCCAACAAACACACACAAAATACCCCAAACCCTAAACAAAACCAAAACAACCAGCAGCTAAAAACTCAGCAGAACTCAGAAGATTATACTTCAAATCCAACACCTGTACTGGACAGGAGGATGGTGTGCCACTGAAACTCCAGGGCAGAATGAACAGATAGGTGGGTTAAAAGAGCAGGTAACACAGATGATGAAGGTTTCAAAGCAAATTATTTCTTTGGCATTTAAAAGGATTTCTCCTTGCACAGACAGTTGCAGTGACAGGACCTCAGAAGAGAAGCTGTTCCCTGCCTACTCTGCAATTGCACAGTGCTTGATTTAGCTTAACTTCAGCTACTGGACCAGAAACTGCACTTGGGAGACTCTTTGAAATAAAACATAGATTTGTTTATCTATTTGCTTTAGTGATCATTGTGTAAAATCAGGAAAATACATGATTGAAATCAGGTTTTGCTGGTTAGAAATAATCACAATTCATGAAGTGCTCTGCATTTACTGCCCAGCATGCAATCAAAATGGGTGACAGTGAAATGGCTCCTCCATCAGCACTGAAATGTGTATCTTGGTCGCAGGCTTTGAGGTCAAGTTTTTATGGTCAAGTAGTACGGTAGTAGGAGGACCAAGATGCCAGTTGGTCTGCCTCACCCTGGGCAGACTTTTGTGTGGCATCTGTAAGTGTATGAACAAGCAACAGAAATGTATGCTCCTGTGGGCAGTGATGGGGATCCAGGAGCCAGCAAGGAACGGGCAAGTGTCCAGCACCAGCAAATAAACAGAGCCAACAATGCACTATGAGCTGGCTTTGCCTACGGAGCTGCTGTAAGGAACTGGTCTGACAAAGAAGGGGAAGAGTGGTTTTGGTAGGAGGCTTGCCAGACTGGTCAAGGATGTTTTAAACTAGATATGTTGGGGGAGGGGGGCATCATTTCATCCCAACACACCCAGTCACTTGCCAACACCTATCATAAATGCTCAGAGCAATGTAGAGATATTCCAGCTGCTCCAGCCAATGAGTTGGCTTCAATTGGAGCTCGGCTCAGATGCTTCTATACAAATGCCTGTAGCACGGGGAACAAACAGGAGGAATTAGAGATGTGCACACATCTGTAGGGGTATGATATAATAAACATTACAGAAACATGGTGGGATGGCACCTATGACTGGAGTGTTGGGATGGAAGGTTACAGGCTCTTTAGGAAAGACAGGTCAGGCTGATAGAGGAGTTGCTACTTATGTTAGGGATAGGCTGGAGAGTATGGAACTCTGTCTGGGGACAGGTAAGCAGTTGACAGAGAGTTTGTGGGTCAGGGTTAAAGGGAGAAGAGCGATGGGAGACATTACTGCTGGGATCTGTTACAGACCACCTGACCAAGAGGACTCTGTAGATGAAGCACTCAATAGACAGATAGGAATAGCCTCATGCTTGCAGGCACTTGATTTCATTTGAGACTTCAACCACCCTGATATCTGTTGGAGGAATCTGGTATGGGCCAGCACAAGCAATCCAGGAGTTTCCTCAATTGTGCGGAAGACAACTTCCTTATGCAAGTAATAGAGGAGAGGTGTCATGCTTGACCTTCTGCTCATCAACAGGGAAGGGCTGATAGGAAATGTGAAGTTCCAGGGCAGCCTTGATTGCAGTGATCATGAGATGGTCAAATTTGAGATCCTCAGGACAGTGAGAAGGGCATACAGCAAGCTCACTGCCCTGGACTTCAGGAGAGCAGACTTTTGGCCTCTTCAGGAACCTGCTTAGTAAGGTTACATGGGATATAGCCCAAGACTGTTTTTTGATATTCAAGGATCTCCTGCTGAAAGCTCAGGAGTGTTACATCCCAACTAGAAGGAAGTGCAGCAGGAGGACCAGAAGACCTCCTTGGATGGATAACGACCTGCTGAGGAAAATTCGAAGGAAAAAAGTGACTTATCAAAGGTGGAAGCAAGGACAGGCAGCCTGGGAAGAATACAGGGATGTTATCTGGGAAGCCAGGGACCAGGGTAGGAAAGCTAAGGCCCAATTAGAATTAAGCTTAGCTAGGGACGTGAAAGATAACAGGAAAGGATTCTATAGGTACATAGCAAATAAAAGACAGGCTAGGGACAATGTGGGCCCTCTCCAAAAGCTATCAATAGAACTGGCTACCATGGATTTGGAGAAGGTTGAGGTTCTTAATGACTTCTTTGCCTCGGTCTTCACAGGCAAATGCTCTGACCACATCACCCAAATCTTGGAAGGCAGACTCAGGGACTGCGAGAATGAAGACCCTGGGTCCACACAGGAGAGAATCTGGTTTGAGACCGTCTTAGGAATCTGAATGTAGACAAGTCTATGAGATCAGATGAACTCCATCCACAGGTCCTGAAGGAGCTGGCAGATGAAGTTGCTAAGCCACTGTCCATCACATTTGAAAAATCATGGCAGTCAGGTGAAG
>JASSUY010033843.1:30327-65263 GCA_032466535.1 Forpus xanthops
CTGAGGAAGAAATTCTTTATTGTAAGGGTGGTGAGGCACTGGAATGGGTTGCCCAGGGAAGTTGTGAAAGCTCCATCCTTGTCAGTGTTCAAGGCCAGGTTGGACAGAGCCTTGGGTGGCATGATTTAGTGGGAGGTGTCCCTGCCCATGCAGGGGGGTTGGAACTGGATGATCTTAAGGTCCTTTCCAACCCGAACTATTCTATGATTCTAAAACCACTCACCCACAAAGGCTACGGGGAAACAAGAGCCACAGTTTCCGGTGCTGCTAGCTGGAATGAACCTCCTGGGTTTTGACCTAGCAGGCACACTGCAAGCCTGTCCTTCCTGCAGGACCTGAAGTTATGCCAAAAGCTGCATTGCGCAACTGTAGCATGCACCAAACCTCTTGGATGAATAATAGCCCATCCAGGCCCAGACAGAGCCATTATGATATATTAAGTCAATACAGCATAGAGTCCTTCATATTTTTGTCCTGATATGGAGACGTTAATTGCATTCATAATAGCTCCAGGGGGCCTGCAGACTAAATACAATTTCAATGAAGTATTAGAGCTCTTTCTTGGAAAGGACCATTAAGATTGCAGAGCAAGTGCTCAGGACTGAGATGCCATTTGTACAAACTGTGTCATCACAAAGAGTTTGGGGACTTGTGCAGTCTCTGTAGCAAAAACAGTATGTGAAGCAATACAGAGCAAACAGCTCTTCTGAAATCCTTCCAGACCTTCTTGTTTCTGTGCAATATTTGAGTTAGGACTTAAAAGTAATGGTACATGGACTAGTCCTGCTGCAACAGCCTTTGTCAAACTGAGGTGGTTTTAAAGGAATGGAACTTAGTAATCAGTCCTGTTCTATGACTGTGCTATTCATAACCATTTACTGCATCTCCGCAGAACTACAAAAAATAGCTACCACCCCTTTGGGATTCAATATTCAAACACAAATAACTCATAAGTGATGACATTTTTTAGGAGTATCAGAAAACACTGGCACCATTTGTTCTTTTGTTGATTGAATTTAGGGTTCAGCTTTTAAAATGAAGGCATGATAAAGTCCTTCAATTCCAGCAGCACAAACAGTGGCGAAGTGCTTGCAAAGCAGCTTTGCTTACTGGCTGCACAAGGTTGGGTTTGCTGCGGTGCACCTCATTTAGGGATGAGGAAACAGAAGCGCTGACCTCCATTATCACAGCTTTTCAGGCTTTTCATATTCTCATTTTTATGGAAACAGATTTATATAACATTTATTAACTTATGTGGCCAATTTTCATGTAGTGCTTGGGACAGACACCAGGCCACCCTTGAGGAGACATGAAGGAGGTAAATATGGAAGGGCTGAACAACAGCAGGTGGTTTTGTACAAGATACTGAAGGTGACGTTTCTTGCATAACAAATTGCTGATGAGAAACCGAGATGAAGCTCTGTGATTGGTTTTGAGGCTCTAAGTGAAGCAAGGTTAAAATCACCCAGCGTTAGCTTTGTCATGCTAAACATGTTTCATATTATATCTCTGCATACACTTTTAATTAATTCTTAGCACTTTCACAGGCAACATGACCTTGAATAAGAGACGTGCTGTAAGACCATGGTAGTGACAACATAAATAACATACAAGCAATCCCAGATACAGACAAGTTAGTATTTACTTCCATCTAAAACTTACCTGATTGTCCTTTAATACTTCACAGGATATGAAGAGCCATAAATGTTGTCGCTTTTCTGAACTTGGAACAATGTAGAACAGGGTGCATAACTTTGTGAAGTGCAGAAGAACCTGTGTTCAGGTAATGCTGGTCTCATCCCTCCTGTAGTGCTACAATGCAATAAACAGTTCAAAGATGGCAAAATCTGTAGTGAGATTAAAGGCTGGGACCCACATGTATAGCTTGAAAAAAAAGTAGAGAACCAAATAAAGCTGCTTCCTATCAAGGGAAGGATCTGGTGGCTTTAGAGTCCTGTTTTCTGTACAATTTTAGGTCACATGAACCATTTAATAATTTCTTCTGGATCTAATATAAAACCCTGGAGTTCATGCAGACAGCCTCTCTGTTTCTGAAGGAGCAGATTTCCCAGATGCTGGAGGGCTGGATATTCCAGACTGGACACCCACCATTAGAGACTGCTATTCAAAAAATCAGACACCAAGAATTTCTGATCTTGCTCAATACCCAACAGACTCCTTTGTTTGAATCCTTAATCCCACCATTAGGCACAAAGGTCTGTTAAAATAATGTGGGTTTGGATGTTCTGCCTTTTGTCTGTTCTAAATTATCTTTCTAACCCTACAAAAGGTTACTGTCTGAGAGTAACACGGTTTACACCAGCCTGGATATACTGTCTACTCTGCAGATACCACTCGAACAGGTATATTCTATGCTACCCGATTACCAATTTGGTCAAATACCTTTCCTTAGCAATCTAACACCCAGATGAAGAACCAAGCCTCTGAGCTCCTCTGAGCTCTCAGTATCTGATGTTGCGCTGACTTATTTGGGAAGCAGCAATGCTCCTTGGAGGGCAAGAACACAAGTACAGGGTGAGGCATGGCTCAACAACACCAAGCTGCCTAGGCATGGTGGAACTGAGGTATGGTTTACTATTACTTCATCTCCAGATACTCTCTTTGCTTGACAAGACTAGTGGGTGACCACCTTATATAGATACAAATATCATTGCTGATTTGGATACTTACAGTCCAGGTACAGATGGCTTTTCTATGTTTAGTCTAAATAAAGTGAATCTAAGGAAAGAAGAAAAGGCAACAATAGTCAATAGCAATGGGAAGCCGAATTTACCACAATGACATTATTTCTCCAGCCATGGCTGGTACAGAAGCAAATTCACTTGTGCAGCCACCTACCACATCCTCAGGTAACCACCTCTTCATTCTACCACCCTTCAGTGCGTACTACCAATTCATGTACGACGCACAACTTAGCAAATGACCATGACTGATCCACTGCATTTAGGGACAAGAGGGGTTAGGAGGTTGTAGTGACGCTTGGCACAATGTCAAGTATAAATCCACATATGGGCCTGCATATCAGTGGCTGGTGCCATATGGTCCTCTCAATTTCGGAGCTTCCCCCTTCTTGTCTTTTGGTAAATTCACAGTTCAGAAGTCCAGCTTCCTTCCATCCAAAGTTCTTCACATGCTACAGCCCATCAGATGCCAGGCAAAAATCATTCTTTTTCATAGAAGCTAATCTCTTTATAACAGCATTTAAACATAAATTAATGACAGAACAAAATATAAAGATGTTCATTTTTTATTATTTGCCCATTTACAGGAAATTCAGTTAAAACTGTTTCGGTTTATCATCACTAGACAAAATAAGCATGACAGGATATTCTAGCCTCTGGATTGTGTAGATAACACACAGAAATGTCATTTACATTTTCATTCTTTTCACAGAGCAACAAACCCATGCTTGCAAGCAAATTAGAATTCAGAACTTAATTGGATTTTATATTCTCTTTAAACAGGTAATATTGTTTTTCTTCTTTTTATTATTGTATCTGAACACTGGATTTCATTTTGAGAGTGTGCCACTGAAGGTAAGAGGCCCTCTGTGCTAAATGGTTCATTTAACACCATTAAAATCTACCTTTCTTCAACACATTTGAGGATTTAGATTGTTGAATGCCAGTAGTTCAGTATTATTGTTAAACAAGAGAAAGGCTATGGAAAATGATTTTCTTGGGTGTATGCATACCTATGTATATATAAATCCACATAAGCTCATGCATGTACATCTATGTATTTGCATGCATGCACACAAATATACATGTACTCATTTAAATGTATATCTCTGCATGCCAATGTAGAGAAAAAGTTCCAATAATTTATCTCTACATGCTTTTGTGTCTACCATATCTTGACAAACCATTTAGGAAAACAAAAACAAAAAAGCAGCAGCATATTTTGTTTGGGTCTTTCTGGAAATCTACTATGGCATGAAACAATGGAAATCATTCACTGTTTCCCCTTTTTCTTCTGTTTATCGTGAGCTTCACTGAGGTGGCACTGCCTGAGACTGCATTTATGACCCTATCTCTGATTTTGGTCAGTAAAGCCAAAGAGCTTCTCTGCTGCTGAGGATTACAAAGCACAGGTTTTCCACTCTGTATGAACGGCATGCCCTAGCTAGGGAAAAGAGTCTTATTAGGGCAGAATAAGAAATATCCTGGAGAAAACCTCACTAAGCTGTTCATATTGTCATTGAAAAAGATAGTGAGAATTGGACTTTGGCAAGAAACAGCACTTGTAAGGGTGACAGAGGGAAAAGTCACCTTGATGCACTCCACCTTACTTTACCAGTACTGACTCTCCATGTCAGAGAGGAGCACTGTGGTGACAGGCACTCTGCAATTGAGACTTCCCTGCACACTTCTGTTTTGTGGCACTGGAAACTAAGGTTTCACTCCACACAAGCCATTTGCTATCAGGAAAATACATGAAAATTCTGGATGACGAGAAAGCATTTCCTGGACATCACTCATCCCTGTGAGCGTTCTCAGCACAACAGGGGAGCTGGGAGGCATGAGGCCATTCCTGTTGCATCCCCAGGCAATGTGATCATGCTTTATCTCAAGGTGACAAATGTCTTCTTGCAAATATACATATTCTCATTCATCTAATGAACATCTTATGACTCTGAAGAGTTCACTGAAGTGGAAGAGCAATTCAAAAAGCCTCACTGCTGAACAAACACACTTGGACTAATCCCAGTTCTTCCTTTACTCCAGTGACTTCTGGTCAATGTGTGTCAAACATCACACCCACAACTGAAAACCTCCACACTGCTAATCTGTATGGGGTGAGGCACTAGCAGCAAGGCATTGCTAACTGAGGGCCTAATTATAAAACTGCCATTTCCTTTGGGAAATAACTGACCGCAAATGTCAGCTCATCAGCAGGGGTAGGAGCATTCTTGCTGAAGTATAAAATTCTCTGTATTAAGTTTCTGCTTTTCACACAGTATCATTTTCAAGTGCATGACTTAAAACTAATTGTGCCAGGCATCTTCCCACATCTGTATTTTCCCTTCATCAGTGATGCCAGCTTCAACACCTGCCACAAGCTACGTGTGTAAATTAAAGATGCACCTTGCCTCCTCTGCATTGACCTTCCTCACAGATTATTAGCTGCACTTACATCCACCTAAGATGGAACCTCCACATATTCAGTGCAGCAAAACCTCTGCATCATTTGAAGATTTACTCCTCACTTTATAAGTTACTTTTATTGTGGTTTTAACTAAGTAAGGATTTGGAATAACTTTTCAAAAATGAACCTTTCCCACTCAAATCCACCCCTAAGTAATAAAGAAGTAAGCAAGGAATAAGAGTCACATTTTTTGTCTGGCTAGATCTCTGTCCCCTGGGAGTTCAGAAGCAAGTATATGAGTCTCAGAAAGCCATTTCTGTGTTATTTCTGCCCAATCTTAAGTAAAAAAAAATCTTAAATGAACACATAATGGGAAAACCTGCTCCCACCAGGATATCAAGTCCAGCTTTGTAGACATCAAAGCTCTGCCTAATTCAAATTACTTTGGCAGAACTGTCAGAATTTGCTCTGCCATGCTTATTTATTTCAGCTGCATGGCACTTTTGTCTTATGCTTAGCCCAGTGATGAACCTGGCCAGCCCCACTCACACGTGATTTCCATCACAGTGCTGTGTGATGTGAGACTCAAGCATGAACTGCTCTTCCCCAGCCTCTGTGCCAGCCTCGCTCTCTGCTCCATGTCCAGAGGACGTGGACATGAAAGGGGCCCACAGACGCAGTCACAGAGAGCAATTTTTGATTTTGAAAGAGTTTTCTGAGGGTTTTTTTACTCTCCCATCTTTATTGTTTTTAATGAAAACATTTTCTGTTCCAGTAATAAGCCAAAGCTCCATTTAAAGCACAGCCTCCTACGAAGGTAAAAAAATAAAACACGGTCAGAGAACTTTTCGTCCGTACCTCCTGTCTCCATGTGATGATAGCTGAAGACATATTTCTACCAGAAGTATTTTTGATGTATAGCTTTTGTTTTGAGTAAATAAATAAACGGAAGTACTGGCTTTTGACATAAAATTCTGACTTTTCTGTGGAATGCCAACACTCCCGCATCTGTAAGGCAACACACATGAAACAGAAGGATCTATTCCTTTCCTTCTGGTCCTCATCCTTCATAAAAAAAAAAACCACCAAGGCCTTTTCCTTTGCAAGAAAACCTTTCCTCTTTCTATTAGTAGTGAGATTATTGCCCCTTTAAAATGAATAGTGAAATCATATTTACAGGTAAGACCATATGCTACCCTTCACCTCCTGCTTCAGAGTGTACCTGGTTACCTACTGCTCTATAAATACCATCAACTTGCTTCACAAATATGGTGGAAGCAAATGCATTTTAAATGCGTATGGGCAGGGTAGCTGGAAGGCTACACAGCTGCAATCCCATTACTCGTACTTTTATAGCAGAACAATTCTGTGCTTCAGCTGCAGCTCCTACCAGCAGTATTGGTACCACAGCTGTATACCACAGGCTAGGGATGATGGAGATCCCCAAGGGGCAGAGGCTGATTGGAAAACCTCAGTGACTACAGTGCTGATCTGTGTCATGATTAATACCAGTGATGGGAAGAATTCAAAGGTCTGTTTAAATTAAATAGAAATTACAAACATGCTTCTCTTTACTTCCAGCTTTTCTAATTTTAATTTTTTAAATAAAACCTTGCTAAGCATATACAGTATCTAATTTTCCATCTATGGTGCAAGCAGTTAAGATCAGCTCTTTTTATTCTATGCAAGTGACTGGATGGTGATGCTGAATGCCCAGCATTACCAAAACACATAATTGCATTCATGCAAGGGATACCCATCAACGTTTGTCTATCTGCTTTAGCTAATTGCATAAGTGAGACTAAGTAAAGTTCAAATAGTTCCTGAAAGGAAGATGCATTTATAAGCAAACCTCTATAGGGCAGGAGGATGATATTATTTCTATTTTTCAGTTGACAGGGAGGGCTGGCAAGGGACTTACCCAAAGTCACACCAAAGTCTGTGGTTCCCACTAGCCCCTCCGTGCTTTGCAATGCTTTGGCAGCTCCGAATCCTGTGAACAAGGTAATTGTGAACTCCACAAAGAGCCTGTGATGATCAGCTGTGTTACGGAGCTGTTACTGATCACTAAATCCAACTCCTAAAAAGATGTGTGGAGATGCAGTTGTGTAGAAGGCAGCTCGTCACCGACACCAGCAGAGAGAGGAATTCGCTGCAAGACAGCAGAGATAAACACTAAATTGTCAGGGCAGGATGACAACCCACAGGCAGTTATCTTTGCAGAGTTAGGACATGTTATGGGGAAAGCATCCCACTCAAGCCATCCTGGTGGTTAGACATAAATGAGCTCCTTGCTGACATAACCAAGCATGATAGTGGCTCCCCACTGATTTGATGCCAGAGGACTATGGGACAACTTATACGGAGGTGCAGGTGCAGTTGGGTAAGTAACTGGGGCCTTAACCCTTCTCAGAAGCATTGTGGTTTGTAACTCTGGCTTTCACAGGAGGTCTCTTGACCCCTGATGCTGTGAAACAAACTTCTGGGTAACTCAGATATATGCTTTTCAACAAAATCATGTTTCTGAAGGTTCACTGGCAATACATGGGGGGGTGGGGAAATCCCTTCTTTCCCCACTTCATTTTGGAAAGGTTGTTCAAATAGTTTTCTTCTTAAGCATTTAATATTGATGCTAAGGGAAAAAACAACTGTAGGAAAAGGTTGTCAAGAAATACCATCTTTCAAATCATGGCTGATGATTACTAGTAAAAGGGAACCTTTAATAAAGGGTAAAAAAGATCCAGAAAGCTAAAATTAATTTTATGTCATTAAATTGTACTTTTGTCATTACAACAGATACCAATGGAGTAGCCATAAATCTAGCTCCTCAAAGAGAGACAGTAGAGTAAGGCTGATTTTAAATTACAGAGTTTTTTTGCATACAGATGTATTAAAGGACTTCATTCAGCTGTGACTATAGTTTTAAGGTTATCTTGGTAAGAAGTTTATGGCCTTGGTATTACCCCTAGACAAGTCCAGTTTGGGCAAACATCGCTAAAAATTTCAGAGGTCCACAAGTATTTTTATCTCGCACCCATCATCTTCCCACCCACCCCACATACCCCAAACCAGAAAATACCATGCAACACCTCTAACAACCTCAACACCTTAGGCACAAACCCCAACACCTCAGGAATATGCTACAGGAGATGTCAGTGCTCCTAGCATTTATATAAATGTGGCCAGTTATATTAATGGGTCATTAAGATTTGCCACCTATCTGCTCCTGTTGCAGCGAGCTGTCAGAGGTGTGACGGGCTGAATGTGACAGCACAGCCGCTGTGACTTTCCTCTTACTTGCAGAGATCAGTCTGTCGCCTCAAGCCTGAACCCACTTTAAAACTTTGTGCCTGGTGAATGGATTAATTTGTAGCAAGATCTAAAAGTCATGGATTTTCCATTACTTTATCTCCAGTTTAAAATATAAGCTCGATAACTCTAATGCTTGAGACACAGGAAAGATGTGAAACGTGCCTTTTAAAGGGTTTGTTTCTATTCTTTTTGCTGATTGCCGTTTGTTGTTCCGCCACCTTGCCGACCCACACAGCTTCTTAGCAACATCCCTGGCAGCCTGCTATAGGGAGATAATACTAATTAGAGTTATCAAGTCCATCTAGATTTTGACATGATGCTGCATACTGCTGTGCAGACTGTAGACGGTACATCTTCCCTCCCTCCGCCCCCCAGATGTAGCACAGCTACAAATGCTCAGCTTAGATCAAGTTACAAAGGAAAAGAGAAGGTCACCAGCCGCTTGCAGCAAATCTCCTGCTGATTCTGTGCCAAAACACTGCCGCTTTTCTCCAGAGTAAGCCCAGCTCTCTGGTAGATTTGCCAGCTTACACCTCTCTTCTTACAGTGGATCTCAATAAAGCAATCATGTATTCACAGCATTTAGAAACTAAATTCATTTTCTATTGGATCAACTCTGCAAACCTCATCAGGAAGCAGTGAATGAGCTGGAAATCAAGCTATAAAACACACTATATTCCTGTACTAGAATACAGAAATTGACAGGTAACAACAAATACACTCAAAAGTTTGATAACAATAAATAGAGCCTAACAGGAAAGCAATATTTTTTTCCTATTCTCTGGATGTCTGAGGCATAGCCTTGCTTTGGAAATGCTGCTTTGAAAAACTTCATTAAGAAACAGGAGTCAACAGTATCAAAATTTCACCTCTTTCTTTTTGGAAACCCAAATAAGGATACAGCATGATTTTAAGGTATGAGAAATTTTGATTTTCCCAGTAATCCTGCTATCTAGCTGTGCTCCTTTAATTGGATATCAGCAGTACTTGACTTATTTCTAGTGTATTGTTACTAGGTTTTTACCTATCTCCCAACCTATGAAAGAAAATCATGAAAATAAACCTACAAAAATTAATCTTCCTTTTCCCTGTGCAGAGATATTAAAATAGTAATTGCATTCTTTATACCTCTAAAACCTGGTTATACTTCAAGATACTTATCTGAAAGCCCAATGAAATTGTGTGATAGCTGTTGTTGATGCTACTTACACATTACTGGAAGGTACTGAGATCTGATAATAATAAGTGCATTGCAATAGCTTCACACAGTAAGGCAAAAGTTCATCGGTGCTTTTGATTTCTACGCTGAAGGGTGACTGTCTGGACAAATAAACTCCATTTATTAACTTTTAATGTCATACTTACCTTTATTTATTATAGCACCAGAAGAAATTTTGTCATCTCAATGACATCCTCAGCTCGCAACACAGCAATTTCTTTAAAACTCAGAGCTTAAATACAGACTGCCTCCCCATTAGCAGGAAGGTTATGTGGTCAGATTCCACTTTATTCCTTAATATAATTCACTGCCCCACAGAAATACCTTCTGCTCCCTCTCTCCCTTACTCCCTCCCGAAAGTCCTCAAACTGCTATGACTTTGTTGCAGTTGGTTGCTCACTCCTTGTAAAGAGCAGGACCACTTTGAAACACGTCCAGGTTAAACTATTTGCTACACAACCCATGAAAGCACAGTCTTCAAAAAAAATATCTTATAAGTCAGGTGGATTTAACAGAAACAAGTCAAAGGTTACACACTGTTGTCTCTTACTCACTGAGCTTCTGTACATGATGAGTTGGGAGGGATTTTCCACCACTGGAAGTTGTGGTAAGGCTATGCACCCCACGAGGACAGAGCAGGAGGAAGTGTCCCACTTAACACACTGCCATTCCTACACCTGTGATGTGCCCATAGGATGAACTCACCAAGAGTGGAGTTGGCTGCTTCTGAGAAGGAAATGGGCAGAAACCAGTTGCCTCCTGGGTCATGGGAGTCCACCAGCAAGAGAGCCATGAGAAGACAGCTGCTGCCCTTCAGTGGAAGGAGACAATACTGATTTCAGCCTTACAAGGCTTCTCAGAGGTACTGTGTGATGCGGGATGTGATAAAACCAGTTTTCCCTTATCATTTGGACATAACACCCTCACACATCAAATCCTCCTGAAACAGGAAAGATGGTGAGGAGTGATAGGACTTCCTTTTTTTACTTTTTTTTTTTTTCCTGTGCTTTGCTTTTGGATCAAATTATTTGAAGACTTTATTTTCCATAGGCCCAAGCATAGAAAGTCTAAGCAAAGATTATGAACAGCTTAGCTAGAGGCAACTTTCTTACTTGTGATCCAGACTGGCCCTTCAGCAAACACAAGTGTTCTAATTACTCATTCCAAAATCATAAACCAGGTGCTGAAATGGTGAAGCAAAGCTGTAGTAAAAAAAAAGGAGAGAACGGAGATCTTTCCAAAACTCAGTATTTTGTACTCTCGAAGAAGTTGTATCAAAGAGAGAAGGAAGTGAACAGGTTACACTGTTAAAAACTCCTCTAACATTTGGATTAATTCATTGTTGTTTGGCAAGTTCTCACAATGACCAGCTTCAAATGCCCCAGAGTAATTGCAAAAGAAACCCCATTAAAAGATGCTGATGAGGGAAACTATTAAAATTGAATATATGATTTCTCTACCTCATTTTTGCAGCAAATATAGTTCCACATTGTTTTTCTCCTTTCACTCGAAGTGTGAATTACAGTCCTATAAATTCACTCTTACTGTCAATTAAATTAAATAAACATTGCCTGAGTGCATTAGGAAGAGATAGAAAACAATTCAATACCAGGGTTAGTTATTGAGGAGGCTTTTTAACGAACATAAATTGATGTAATTAAAATAAATCTGCTTTTCACGTTTCTTGAGAAGATGCCCTGTAGCCATTTCTGTAGAGCACTACAACAGAATAAACACTGTCTATGTTACTGCCTTTCCTCAGATTAAATGGAAGCTTCCTGCTTTCTGGAGTTTCAGAGATGACTAAGGCTGGAGGGTGCTGCCTACTTAAATGGTTGTTAAAAGAACTTGAAAGAAAATATCAAAATTCAGCTTTTTTGTTAAATTCTGCTTCCCCTCCCCCAGCGTGAGTAAATAAAAGTGCCTTTCAATATCCCTTTTCATAAGCTGTTGGTAAACATTTCTACCTCCTATGAATTCCGCATTTGGAAGGCTGTTTTGCAAGCTGTGATGGAGTCATATGTTAGGACCACATTCAAAACCAACAATGTAGGGTTAGAAAAATATTTTTCTGTTACATGATCTTCCTCCATCTCTTTCTTTATGTCCTTAAGATAATGACAATAAGACCACCAATATTTTTAGCTGGTTAAGGGTAGGAGGTATGAGTTATCCCCAGACTAGGAGATACGAGGTATGCCTATCAATAAACCACAGAGAGCTGAGGAAAGCAGACAGCTAAAGTAGCTCAGTTGGGATACATTAGATAATTTTAAACTGACTTAGATTAAGAAAAAAATATCAAAAATCTTTGGCATTTAAGTACTACACTCTGATGGTGATGTTGCCTAATGTGGAGATGTGGACCTGGCATCCCAGTGTTAAACTGCTCTGAGCTCACCCCAAAAGGAAGCTGTGCATATAGGTCCTACTGACAAAATGAAGGTTATTGATCATTGTACTGATCATCAGCACAGTCCAGTTCTCAAGATTGCTCTGCAAAGAGCATTTGGGTTTAGAGCATAGGTAAGGCATAAGAAAAAAATCCTCTATCTGACAAAACCACCATTCTTCCCCTCACCTTCACTTGGGTTCAACCAGGTACTCAAGCTGAAGGTCATTGTCTCTGTCAGACAAATCGTCCAAATCAGCTTCTATTTTGGGAGTTCTCCTTCACATGGCAAAATTACTGTGGCTGGAAAACAGAGAAAGGATGTACCTTGTGTGCAACAGTGTCATCGACAATTAGTGCCTTTGGCATCCCCTCTACAGCGAAAGGAATTTCACTGTGTGGACAAATAAAGAGCTTAGGTCTCCAGGCTGTTAGCCTTTAACAAACAATAAATGCATGCAACACTGTAGAAGGCAATAGACATCAGAACAGCAACTTGAAGGGCTCTTTTTATAACATAAAGTATGACTATCTCCAGGAAAAGAAGGCCCAGCAGCTAGCAAGCACCACAAAATTCCCACACACCATGGCATTGTCTATAGCTCTCAGAAAGGTAAAACACACTTGAATGGGGGTCAGTGTTCTTAACACTAGAGACCTGCATGCTTAGAGAAAGACAATCACAGCACACTATTTCTCCCGAGGCAGTACAAAGTACTCTTTCTTATAATTGCAAGCATAAGATTTAAATACATTTCTATTGCCTTAATGAGCCATGTTGCAAACTGGCAGCATACCAAACACTGGCTTAGGCTGTGTGGCACAACATGTAAAGACCTTAATTCTCAATGCACATATCTCTCCACCCTTAGAAGATAGTGGCTTTGATAAAGGCTGGGAAACACAGGAGTTCATTTACAGAATGCTTTCAGAGTAAGACAGTTCTGCTCTTTTCAGTGTATATCTTTCCCTTTCTCCCCCCTCCCTCTTCTTATTTTTCAAGGTTATTATCTCAGTGCTTTTTCCTTAGTACCAATTCCTCTGAACTTGAGTTCACAATGACTCACAGCAGGGAGGCAGAGAGCTACCACCAGGAGCCTCCTCTCTGGAGAAGCTTCACAATGCTGCCTATTATTTAGGAACTTGAAATGCTGGCTTAATAGCACACATCTCTTAGACATCCCTTTCTTTCAGTTGTTCACCCCAGGGAAAAAGCCAGGGATAGGTATCTCCACTCCTGCTATGCCACCCTCCCCACTGGCAAGGTGCATGAAAGCAAGGGCGCTGCCAATCTCCAGGTTGTAGCTGTGACTCCTGACACTGCTGTTCAGCAGATTGAAGTGGTGGGCTCCAAAGTTCAGTTCCAAGTTGTATTCACCCACCAATGAAAGCCCTGAAAATGGTGAGAAAAACACAGCACATCTTAGGAGGTTATTACATTTGGAAGTGTTTTCCTTAGTCATGTTTTCCTTAGTGCAGGGGGGAAGACAATCCAGATGCTTTGACTGTGTCGGGATGAGGGGAAAAGCATTTCTACTGATGTTTAGTAGAGGGCCTTCCGAGTAAAGTAAACCTTCATTAGCAGAACTCTCTTACCACAGTTAGTCGGCGATCCCTCCTTGCACTCCCACACAGCATTTATTCAGCACAAATGGAGAGATACCAGGGACATACAAACAAAGTTCTGCAAGGAAATCAACTCCCCCACTGTCGTTAGAGATGACAAAAGTACAGACCATTCTGCCTCCATGTGGGCTGTAGCCCTTCAAGCTTGAAGACTGTCTTGCAGGCTGACAACAGAATACATGGCCGTTACATGGTGTTGGCAAGCCCTCAAACTAACAACTAGTGATTTAAATCTGAGTTATCTAGTGCTCCTTCTAAATTTCTCTCACCCAGGGCAGGTGCAATCCAGTACCATGCACTGACTCACAAATAGCTATTCATTTTCAAGAAATCTTTCACCCAAATCTTTTGTTAGAAGATTCTAAGGAAAACACTGGGTAACAGAAAGTGTAGATGAAGTGACAAGTTGAACTGATAGCACACAATAAACCGTGTCTGGGGCTTCAGTATGCCATAGTTTGTTCAGATAAACAGGATGATGATGTAAGCCTAGCAGTGGTTCAGGATTACAGGCTACTACTCGGTCGGAGCAGATTCGCCATGTGATGCTGAGAGTGTCTCCTTGCCTCTCATTTTTTTCCTTCTTGACACATTTGCTCCTACATTACCCATCTGCAAAAGAAGGTTCTCAGAAGGCCTGTCTGTCATCTACTTCTCCATCTCTGTCCTGGCCCTGGCACCATAATCCCTTGTCATCATATCTAGCAATTGTCTTAAAATATATAAAATTATAATTCATAGTAATTATAAATACTGTTTTTATGGTCTTGTGGCCTCTATAGCAATTTGTTGCAGTTCAGATATTATTCACATTAAGTCTAAGATTATAATGGTAACATCCAACGCATGTGATGACTAGATACTTTGGTTGACTGCTTGCAGCAGAAATTCTTGTTTGCAAGGTACTGTAGAGATAGCAGCACTGCACTATTAAAAATTGATTAAATTAATTGAATTCAAATAACCAGCCACAACAATAAAAAGGAGAAAGGGTGACTCTGTGAGGACAGTATTTAGCTGCCTTTGACAGCCTGCAAAGATGAATCTTCCTCATGAAGTGAGGAACACGCACAAAGGTGAGTCAGGTTCTACTCTTGCTTGCTCTGTAACCTTCATAGGATGCAACAAGTGAAAATGTAGTAAATGGGAGTTTCCGCCACCCACTTGCAATCCAAGAGCAGCACAGATTAGAAACACCAATTTTTGTTTAGATTGCTCCCCAGAGGGATAAACAACTGCAGAATTCAAGAGTCATTTGGACATGCACGTTTCTAGAATGCCAGAAGATGAGCTGTGCACAGGCTGGAACAGACTTCTTATTCCCTTCCTTTCACCATGCCATATACCAACCACATTCATATGTCCATGAACACCACAAATCCAGGAGCTCTGAGACAAATGGGGGCTCAGGACACAAGTTCTGAGCTGAATGAAACCCAGAAAGGGTGCAGCAGTTTGCCAAATCTCCAAGCCAAGCCACCATGAAAAATCTATCAAAAAGCCAACTGCCTGGTAGAGGAGGTCAAGGTCTTATTGTGCAAGTTTCTTCTTTATGTCACAGAGAAGTACAAATCATCTTTTTCTTCAGTATGACATCAGCCACATTCAGGTGATCACAGAATGGTAGGGAGTGGAGGTTTAACCAAAACAGCTGAAATTTCAAGCCTTCTACATCCCAGAGTAACATGTGCCCAGCAATCTATTGGCAAAAGGCAGCTGGATTAGGCATAAATCAGATTAATGTTGGGTGGAGAAAGAATATACTCCCTTCCCCAAGGACACCATGTTCGAAAGGCTTCAGAGTTGAGGGCTGAGCACACCCACAAGCTGCTATACTGGGCCAGCTGCAAAGATATCCTCCCCATCCCCAGCCTCCAGCTCTTCTGGGCACTGATTCGGTTTCCCATGCTGCTGCTGTGCAAGGGACTAAAGGTTCATTAGGCATTTCTTCCTTCACTCCATAAGACTCATCTTGAAAATGTACTACAGCCCTGAGCTGGCCTGGCTGTGCTCACGTCTCTTTTGCCCAGCATAATCCCACAGCTAATTGCTGCATGGGAGAGGCAGCTCTTCCCATGCACGAGGCAGTGCTTGGAACATGAATATTTCAGAAATGAATACAGACTGCTCAAAAATTATTAACACATTTCTGCAACGTGTGGTCAAGGACTGCTGCAAAATAAGAAAGAGCTGTGCTTTCTTGGTCTGTGCTTTCCACTCTCAGACTGATCCTGTCAGTATTTAAAACGTGCAGCTACAGCCTTATTAATGCATTAATGCAACAGATCTCAAGGATATTTATCGACTGCTGCTGTTAAGAAACATTTTGAAATGGTTACTTGACTCCCATTAGGTCCTATGCTAAGATTACATCTCCCAGGAGTTTATTTGTATTTCAAAGAAGAACACACTGACCATGTCCACTCTTTCCCATATTTCTTCCAGACACAAAGGATTATTTACCCATGCAAATATCTAATTCATTTTGTTCTTTTAAAATGCTGTTCAAATACAGCTTTTCAGGGAAATAGAGCCTGTTTCAATTTATCTTAGTTGAAACTAGGACTATAAATCTCTTCAGTTTTCTTTATTGATCTTAGACAAAATTACAAATATAAATTACAGCTGCTGCAAATTAAATGTTCTAATGACTGTGTTTGAAAGCAAATGCAATAATGTCAATAACACATTAGACAAGACACAGCAAGAATAGCATAAAGCTACTATTCACTAGTGAAATCAAAGAGATTTCTGTGGAAACTGGCAGCCAGGGGGTCCCTTCTCCTACAGCCAGATTTCTGTCATATCCCTGATCAATTTATGAAATTAGCTACACCAGATCTACAGGACTCGCAGATGGTTCAACACACCCACCAAGAAAACTCAGGTTTCCAATTGGTCTGTCAGGCACTGTTGCTTCAGGATCTACCAGCTGCTAAAATGCTGTTCTAGGAAGTTTTTCTTGTAAATGTACCATAAATGGCAAGCTTTGGCTGAAACTGTATTTTCTGTTTTTAAGAAACCAGAAAGCTTGTACACTGGACCAGGGCAAGAATCCAATACTGGCATATGGTGCTGAATCACTGTGTTTGAAGAGGCAATACATATTCCATACAGCCCACACTGAAACATATAAATATATCTCCAGATTAACTGTTCCACTGGTTTTCTTCATTCTTGATCTCACTAAAAACACTGGCCGCAAGGTCAGGCTCTACAATGGCAAATATCAAGTGATGCTGCTTCAGGTAAAATACGTTTCTTATGAAGCAGCTTCTATTTCACAAAGCAACAGCATCATCAGTTTTCTACACCACAGACACTTAGACCCTTAAGCACAAAGGTTTTGGTTTACCAGGTCATGAAATTGTAAGTATAATAGCAGTGACTTTGCTGCACTTGATAAAATCATAAAACATTTCATTTTGCTGCCTTCTGAGCTTTAAAAAGCCCCAACATTGGAGAGGAGACAACGATCTTATTACCATAAAGGTATTTCAAAATACCGACTTTCCTGCTTGTCATCTGTGGACATGCATCCTTCCTTCACTCCAGTTCTGCCACTCCTTCCTGGCACTGAAAATATCCACAAGAAAAAATACTCCTCTTATGCTTTCAGAAAGTTCTGTACGATCACAGAGCCTCTCTAAATACGTCTAGCTGTGCGTAGTCAGGGTATTAACATTTCTACAAATTTTCTGTAGAAGACACCTCAGTAACTAGACAAATAAGGTCTCCATTTATCTGCAGATAAATGAAGGACACGAGGACTGGAAATCCTGTTGTCTTTGTAGCTCACAGAACTAATTGCTTCTAAGCAGAATTCAATTGGTTTGACAGACACCATTGTTTCGGGGCCTAACTGCTATTAAAAGCGTTGTTATTAGAAGTCTTGCTTATAAATGCACCATAAACAGCAAGCTTTGGCTGAAACTGTATTGCCTTGCCTTTGGAAACCAGGAGGACTTTGCATACTGGGCCAAGGCAAGAATCCAATACTGGCAGGTGGTGCTGAATCACAGAATCATCTAATAGTTTGGTTGGAAGAGACCTTCAAAAGCCATTTAGTCCAACACCCTTGCAATAGGCAGGGACATCTTCAACTAGATCAGGTTGCCCAGAACCACCTCCAGCCTGACAGATCCTTCTAGCCTGAGAGCTGTCCCATACATGATACCTTGTACCACTGGCAGCTTTATGTTTTTTTGGAGGAAGAAGCTGGATTTCTTTTTTTTTTTTTTTTTCTTAAAATAAAAGCAGTTAGTGAATATCTCCAAATCCTTGTGATGATTCAGGCACCATTTGCTATTTTTATGGTGAAATTAGTGAGCATACTAGTAATTTTCTAAACCTAGTCTATATGGCTGGTAAACCCATGTCTCTAAGGTGCCAGCAAAGGGGTTTCCCTGGGCAGGTGTGGATGGTCTCTGATCTAGGGATAGTATTCATATAAATTAGCCTCTGACATTCTGGTTTATCCTTCACTGTGTATCAGTTTGTGAAATTTAATTCATGATTTACTTTGACCTTTATCTGTGTGTGATATTTTCTGGTACCAAAACTTGACACTTAATAAAGGAAATTTCAAGAAAACACCAGCCAGCAATCTAAATACCTGCAAAGGAAAGGCAGACTTTATAGAGAACTCAAAAATTATTGCCTTGCTAATAGCCTAGACAGATTCTCCTACTTCAACCTCAAGATGCCCAAAGCAGGATCTCCTTCTGCCTTAACACTTTTTATACTAAATAGGCAGGTCTTTTGTTCAGCTCTTTTGGATAATAGTCCTGTCCATGTCTGGCTTTGGGAAGATTTTTCTCCTCTCCATTAATGTTAGTTAGTCCAAGCTACTCTGTGTGTAGGTATTCAAGCATGCACAAATTTCAGTTATCTTCCATGGGAATATTCTGCAAAACTCATCTGCTGGAAGCAAAAGTTCAGCTGAGAGAATAATCAACATCCAACAGTAAATGCTGTGATCTTAGTATTAAATGGCAAAGAAGCAATTACAGAGATCGGGTTAAATACCTTTCACAATGCCTAAAAGCCTTGAAATATTTGCTTTTATAACTGTACTTGGTAGCATAGGGTCTGTGTACTAGTGAGCCAGGATGGAAAGAACTGTTCCCTTCCTGGGCCTGACCTCTCTTCTGCAGTTATTTGTAGAGGGGGAAAGCACAGCCTTTGCATTCAAAAATCTCATGGAGCTTTGTAGGTAAAAAAAAAAAAAATGAAAATTTCTTTGATTATGTTTAAATATTTCAGAGAGGTGATCAGACTTTGAAAGTTTAATTACCTTAAACCATGAGAAGGCAAAGAATGAGGGCAATGACAAAGAGAAAGAAAAGGAATAAAAAATGAACTTTTTTCCAGGACGAAGGGATGTTACTATTTATGAAACTACAAGAGAATTAGAGCTGAAATAATTAGACAGAAAAAGAGATTTTAATTAATGATGGTAATTCTTATGAAAGGAACCAGATTGCCAGCCCTGGAAACTGCCAGTTCTTTTTATCCACAATGAACATACAACCTCAATGAAACTATTGCAAAGATCTTAGTGCAGCACATAATCCTGAGCTGAGAAGTCTAGTGTCTGCCTGGTCATACCTCTTGTTTTTTGTCCCGCAGATGAGATTTGCAACATGAATAGTTCATTAAATCAATTCCTTGGTGTAAGCAGATCACTTGACATGGGCAAATTGATCTCTAATGACTTGAGTCAGGTTACAGTGCCATCTAAGAATCATAAAATCTGCTGAAATCGACAGTCCCACAGGTTCAAATGATCACTACATCAGGGTCTCAACCTGAGGAAGTCATGGTAAATGGTTACCAGTCTCCTCCAATGCCTAAGTAACAGTTTTTTTAAAAAAGATACCTTTTCATTCAGATCATGCTGTCTTTGTTAACTTCTGATTATTCTGCTTAAAAACAAGGGCCACATTATCCCAGTCCTTATGAGAACCACGGCTGTGTGGGCCATGAGGCAACACATTTGTGGAAAGCAGTAGCTAAAGAATTTACTCCCAAATTGGAAGGTGCAGGGGAAGGATTGGCTTTTTTAGTAATTAATAATATTCTGGAGTAATGAAACACTGGCAGAAGCCTTTCACCATCTCCCCTGACATCCTGTTCTCCATGCCTTTGCAGCTAAAAGGAGAATTCCACCTCCCAGAAGAGATGAGCAGACAAGCAGATGTGGTATACAAGTCCTCTGGTGGAAGAAAAACTAGCTGGCTGTTCCTGAAAAATTAATTTCTAATCCCTGTTGGCTAACACAGCTGGCTTACACTGAATCTGAAAAGTAATACCTTGCTGCAGTTCCCATAACATCCTATGGCAAGGAAAGCAATGATCTTCACTACTTGAGCCCAGTATGAAATAGATTTAGTCACATGCATCAACTTCACTTTAACATGAGTATTTCTATTACCTGGGTCAGAGACTCTGTGCAGTCACTCTCCAAAACCTGCTGTTATTAATTCAGCAATTATAGCTTTATGGTGGCAGGGAATCCTCGGTGTTTGAGCTGGCACTGGAAAGCTGTAATTCTGGATGGGACATGACATGAATTACTGGACTGCTGTAATTTTTCAGCTTTTCGTGCATTTTCACTGCATATATTAAAAACGGAGCAAGTAATTCACTTTTAATTATGCAAATTCAAAGACAGTAAGACAAGAGATGGATGAGTTTTTAAACACCTGCTCTGCCTGGTCACCCGGGGTTAGCATAGAAAATCCAACAGCTAATCAGGTAACCCAGCACATCAAGCTCCTGCTTGCCCGGGCATATGCAAAATTACCTCATTTTAGTATTCAACACTATTAGAAGTGCATAGAGTACAGGAAAGAAACTGCCAAGCTGAGGGAAAGCTGGGAAAAGTATATCTTCTCAACCTGCCTTCCCTGCCTCTTTAGATGTTCAGGGACAGCTCACACATAGTTGTCCTCACATCTAACATCAACATAAGATCTCAGAGGCTTTCAGGTGTCTACATGCTTTCTAATTTGGCAGTTTACTTCCTGGCAGTAGGCTTGATTTTCCTGGAACATCATCCTTTGCCACTATTCCTCAAGGAAAGGTAAAATTTGCCCAATACTAACATTATGAATGACTTTTCATTAGAATATTGAAATTAGAGCCATTGCATGCATCAGCTTCCATGTTCTGCAGCTCTGCCCTTGGCTTCTTCACTGCTCCTTAGCAAACCAGCTTTTACACATGTGTCCATACAAAAGTGTGTGAGCTTGTTTTAAAGGAGGGAGAAGCTGCACTGCTCTGAAAGATATTGTTAAATTGTAAGATAGCAAGTGCAAGTATTGATGGCTTGTTAAAAGTCTAGTGGCTGTATCTAATAGTAGCAGTGTTCAGTGCAATAATTACAGAGGCGAGAGATTGCTGAACATGTGCAAAAAAGGAAATAATTGGAGTAGCAGTAATGCAAAAGCTTCTCTAAGCCTAGGGCAATTGTTATTTTGCCCTCCTACTGATGTGCTGCTTATCAAGGATACAGTGGTTAGAAACTAGCTCTCTTTAGTGAATGTCAAGCTCTATCCAGGAACCCCAAGGCTTCCCATCCAGCCATCCGGTACATCCACGGTTCAGGACACAAAGGTAAAATCACTCAAACACCTTACTGCCTTGCCCTGAAAGGATACATCTGCCTGTTTCCCCTGGAAGCCTGGAGAACCTTCAAGTGAGCAAACTAACAAAACAAATTTCCAGCAACCAACTGAAAAGAAGGTGCTAAAGGAAGCGCTCACAAGATATTGCTGTACTGTACTCTTCACATTAATATTTTCATAATGGGTGGAAACTTTAATCCTTTACTCTTCCATTCCCCACCTTCAGATGTTCCACTGCTAATTGCAGTCTTGCTTCCCTAAAGGTGATTTCTTGCAGCTTCCTCAGCAGCTATTCTGTGTGCTGGAGTCATTCAGTGCCTGCCTGAGTGCCTATTGCATCCTGTTTCAAAAGAAAGCTTTCTAAAGGCGAGTGGGTGGTTCAAGTGTTATTCTGTTAAGTCCTTGGCATTGCTATTACAAATCTCACTCACATATGGTATCTGCCCTGAAACCCTGGAATCCAGCCTTAAACTTTGAAACTCACAGCTCTGTTTTGGCGCACCTGCTGATCACAGCATTTATAAATCTAGCCAGAATTGAGCATTAACTTCACTTTACAGCATCTGTAGAAACCTTAGTCACACATTAGTCATTTGTTGTCTCGATCACTACTGTTTCTTTTAAAATTGTGTTTAATTCCTGCTCTTCACAAAGTGAAGCACGGAATTAGCTGACTTACCTGTTTAACTGCTTTACTCTTACAGACATGCGCCTTGTTGGGCAGGGGAAAGTGACTATTTCAGACACTCACATGTATCATCAACTTGTTCTCTCACAAGCTGCTGAGTCATTTTTCTCTCTGTCTCATCATGGAACACTTCTTACTATATCTGACAAAACATCCAAACACACAGTTTCTATGAACTCACCGCCAAAGAAGTCTGAGACCACAGCGCAGAAAAGCAGAGATAACTGTCTTCCTACTGCAGTAGCAAATGTAGCTCTTGCTTATTATGAGCAGAAATGCTTGAACTTTACATCCCAGTCT
Organism: Forpus xanthops; assembly: GCA_032466535.1. Lineage (NCBI taxonomy): Eukaryota > Metazoa > Chordata > Aves > Psittaciformes > Psittacidae > Forpus > Forpus xanthops. Next base: position 52,605 of record JASSUY010033843.1, read on the forward strand.
TGCTAAAGGGAAAGCTGATTCGTATTTATAATCAGAAGGAAACAAAGAGCACAAAAGAAGATGTTGATAGTGTGATTAAGGATTTCTTCTAAATAACAGAATAAAGGACAATTAATATCTTGGCTTGAGGAAGATAAAATACTTGTGTGATTCTTCCATTCTCTGATATCACCTGATATCACTTTTATGTAGCAATGGTTCTTGCAACTCTCTTAAAATTAATTCTGCAATACACATCTGCTACCGGTTCCGCCAACCAAAGACTGTATAAAGATCAGCTTATAATGAGAATCAATTTAACCCCATTTACTTTCTTAATGTCAGCTGTATCACAGAGATCGCTTATAACCTTACATGTTAAGTAAAGCAGTTAATTGTGCTGCTGTACCAGATTTAGACATAAAAGGCAAAATTAATAACAGATTTAAAGAAAAAGCTGAGGACAGGAGTTCTGAATGCAGGAAAAAGCTAGTGAGAGTTATTATCAGCTGGTAAACAGAAAACAAAGTTAATATTTGGTTAAAAGATAAGACTAAGAATGGTTATTGTTCTGACTGACTTATACATAGAATGAGGGACAGAAAACAAACATTTTGATGAAAACAAGTGGCACAAGCACCAAGGTTGCCCCTTTGTTTAAAGTATGACTCTCCTGAGCAAATGTGGCTGCCAGAATAGAAACATCAATTTCTGAGCTTGCCCCACAGGAATTCTCAGGCAGTAGAAACTAAATAGATACCAGGTATATGGGATGGCCTCATGGTACCTGAGCACTGGCTGGGTATGGAGCCAGGGGTTTGAGTGAAATAATAGGAGCCAGGTTAGAACTGTTGGAGGAATTTACAGATGCTATAAGGCATATAACACTTTTTGCAGAGAGACAGAAGGGAGTAGGCATGCTTGTCCTCTTGGTTTCAGTGAACATGAGTGGTCTACTTTCCCTTTCTGGAGGAAAAAAAAAACCAAACTCCTCAAAGACTGTGAGCCTTTTTGCATGTTTAGGTACTTGAATACCTTTATTAATACCTTTATTCTTAATGGTCTTAATACCTGCTTAAAGCAAGCAGGACTGTAGATTGGCAGGGAAAGATTAGAGACTTTCAACTCATAATTTATTTCCCAGGCTGCTCTTAGGGCACAGCAATTATGTACTTTCCCTTAACCAGGACAGACTGTAAAATGACTGTATTGTCCTTAAAGACTAAATCAAAGTAAGCAAAAAGGTAAGTAAAGGTTTTCTACGTAACTGCTACCATTGTATAAAAAAAAAACTATTGAACTTTAATGAAAGGTACCCATAGGTACATAAACAGCTTCTCTTATTTTCTTTAGGCTTAATGACCCAAGGCACTGTTTAAACAACAATGCTACTATAGATTTACTTAGCTGATTTCTTTCTGAGTACACCAGAACCCTGATCCTTCAGACAATGAATGCCACAGAAAGCAGCATTAGGCAACTTACTGTGAGACCAAAGTGTATTTGCGCAGCAATAAAAAAGAAAAGAATTAGGACAATAATGAGCAACCAAATAGTAACACAGTTAAGGGTGTTGCTTTGCAGGAGAAAAGTGACTATTCTCAACACTGAAGTGCCAATATAATGAATCACAAGAGCCCACTAAAATGAGAGCAAACATATAAATTCTCCTTATTTCACTATGTACAAAATACCAAAGCAATTTTGAGTTGTTAACCTCCACAGCTTGAGGACAATATGTTCATCATTATTGTATAGCACTTCCTTTTTCAGAAATTCTCCGTGTACTGGTTTTGATGTTTTACTGAAACATAATGTGTGCCTGAAAGGAGGCTCAATATCAGAAAATACTGAGTAGCTGATAAAAAGGTGGACAACTTCTTAAAAAATTAACTAGGAAAGATAGAGTTGGGGCTGTTCAGCCTGGAGAAGAGAAGGCTGCGTGGAGACCTCATAACAGCCTTGCAGTATCTGAAGGGGGCCTATAGGGATGCTGAGGAGGGACTCTTCATGAGGGACTACGGTGATCAGACAAGGGGTAACGGGTTCAAATTTAAAGTGGGGAAGTTTATATTGGATTTGAGGAAGAAATTCTTTATTGTAAGGGTGATGAGGCACTGGAATGGGTTTCCCAGGGAAGTTGTGAATGCTCCATTGCTGGCAGTGTTCAAGACCAGGTTGGACATAGCCTTGGGTGGCATGATTTAGTGGGAGGTGTCCCTGCCTCTAGCAGGGGGGTTGGAACTGGATGATCTTAAGATCCTTTCCAACCCTAACTATTCTATGATTCTATGATTCTAAACTGATACTGTATGTTATTTCTGACAATGCAGATTGTGAAGAAACACTGAAAATAGTTGGCTTTTTGATTTTGTAAGGATTTCAAAGTTCCTCCTCTCCTAAAGAGTTTAACAGTTCCTAGTTTATTTCCTTAACCAGCACTGCTGTTTCATCTCTATGAGCCCTGCGTCCATAGCTGCTACTGAAGTGCACCTATTTCTGCCTTCTCTGCTCTATGCAGAGTCCCAACAAGCACCTCAAGCAAGTCTGCTGTCAAAGATGCCTGACATCAACTGAATTAGAGTAGAAACTCCTGCAAAGAACAGCGAGCACATGGCAACTGTTTGTTTTGTGAGGTTAGCTGGACACATGTCACTCTTGTTGACCACAGTGAACATTGCACTGTCCTCTCCCTCCTGACCTGGTCAGGTCACCCTTTACTCCAGATTTGAGAAGTACCTCGCTTAATGCAATTATGTATTTCAGTGTGCCACAGAAGGATGACATTGCAAGGGACAGGCAACAGTCCACAGTATCTGCCTGCTCCCACCCCTACAGAGAAGGTCATAGTCATGAAGGAAAGCAGAATAAGCTACTTCAGTGTTATCCTTGCAGATAGGCACTGTAAATAAGTCATGCTCTATAAAATCACCTTCTAATTACAGCTCTGACTGATGCACATACAGAATCATAGAATAGTTCGGGTTGGAAAGGACCTTAAGATCATCCAGTTCCAACCCCTCTGCCATGGCAGGGACACCTCCCACTAAACCATGCCACCCAAGGTTATGTCCAACCCAATCTTGAGCACCGCCAGCGATGGAGCATTCACAACTTCCCTGGGAAACCCATTCCAGTGCCTCACTACCCTTATGCTAAAGAATTTCTTCCTCAGATCCAATCTAAACTTCCCCTGTTTAAGTTTGAACCCATTACCCCTTGTCCTCTCAGTACAGTCCCTCATGAAGAGATGCTCCCCAGCATCCCTATTGGCATGGATTGGTGCCATGTTTTCTCTCTATATTTGCAGCCTTACCACTGTGATCCTGAACCTCACTTATACAGAGCTTACCCCTTGGCATTCCTCACATGAAGCATATTGCATGAGTTAAGGTAAAAGATTAGGCATGGGACAAAGAGTTATACAAGTGGCAAGAAACTTTCTTCTCCTAGGAAATACTTTCTCAGTTTACTAAAAGTTTGGGGAATCAGATGTATTATTATCTGAGTATTTAAATATAAGTAGCAAAAAATACCTTTCTTAAAAAGACCTGTTAATTATCTGTGGAGAACAGGAAGCAAACAAACAAAAAATGGTTCAAATTATTCAACAGGCAATTGAGTCTTTTAAAAAATACTCTGAAACATAAATAGCCACTTCTTTACTTGGAGGACGGGAAAATACCATAAAGCTTAAGCAGCATTTTGTTCAGGAAATCACATCTTTCCCTATTTTCAGCTGACACATTGCATTGCAAGTCTGTCACAGCACATTACTGTGGTGATGTGATGTAATGCAACACTGCTGATGCAACCTAATCTGATGTGTCTAATGTGATACATCAGGTACAATATTTGCGAAGATTTTTCTGAAAACAACATCCATAGCAGAGATTCTTTCCCCGTCTATGCCAATTAAAAAAGCCTTCCCAAAGAGTTGCATCACCTGGAGGTAATTGCTTTTTCACAGGTAATTAATAGATACAATTAGATGTGGGAAAGATTTGCTTTTCAGCAACTGACATCAAAAACAGTGGGAAAAAAGATGATCATAGCTGACATGTAACTGGTTTCCACAAGAGGAGGGGAAGACACAGACAGATGTTATTTACAGGGCTAGACTGTGCCATCAGGTAATTGGGGTTTTTTCCCCCCACTGGAAAGTGAGAATTCAGGGTTTGGAGCTCTGTGCTTACAGTTCTTCATTTAAAACCATGAATTACAGTTATGCTCTGAGGGAAAATAACAGTTACCCATTTATCCAGATATGCACCGCAAGTAATAAAATAATGGCATAAAAGTATCAACCTTATGAACTCTTCAGTTCATAAACTGACTGGCAGTTAAGTTTGCTAATCTCTGTAGTAGAAAAATATTACTGAAAGTGGAATCAAATAGATACAAGCCTCAGCAGATGTTGTTGGAAACTGTAGTGAATTCAGAGTGAACTATTCCAACGTAAGCTTTGGACACTGCAAATTAATTTAGGACTATATGAAACTGTGGTTCTGAAACCAACACCAGCTATGGAAAACTGCTGGATTTTCACATACAGAAAGGATATGGTCCATGTGATTTTGATCAGATGAACAATAAGAATCAGTGGACAGACTCTAAATAGTCCACTAACGTGGTGATGCTATTTGTCGGCAGAGGGGACCTCAGCTGAAGTGGCCAAAATGGTGCTGAACTAATACTACCCTTCATGCTGAGAAGCTGGTAGGAGAAAGCTATAAGCAAGTCTACATCTCTTTGCTGTATCACTTAACCAAGCCAGGTTAAATGAGAGCTAAAAGCCTCACAGCCTTTTAAAACAGGTTTTAAGGAGGGCTTCAAAGGAGGAGAAAACATTAGCTCTTAATGTTTTCTTTCCATTTACCTACCTGTATCCTGCCCTGACACTGCCACATACCACTCAAGGTACCTTGTAAATGTAACTTGCTCTGGCTAGGAAGAGAGCAGCAGAGGACTGGCACAGAGACAAAATACCAGGCCATTTCACTCACGGCTTAGACTGATTTTTCAAGTGTAAAATGTAATTTTAATCTCCATAAAAAGCCATTTGCTCCCTAGTCTCAGGATCCTTACACCAAGTTCCAACCGTGAAATCCAATAGGAAAAAAAAAGAAGCCTTATGCTCAAGGTCTGAAAATCCTGCAACAGTCTCTCGGTCTCAGACTCAATTATATCTTACACAGCATCTGACCAGTTTTGTTTCTCTTCTCCAAAGGTATGGCACAGTGCCTTGTCTCTAAAAGCCAGACTTTCAAAGACAAGCATACACAACCCATCAAAGTGCTGGTATTTACTGGCTATTTGTACATCCATGGAGCTATCCCAACAAAAGGATCAAAGATGAGCCTCCTGAATTTTGAAAATGTGGCCCAAAATGCACATGGCAACTGTACAACTTCATCTCTGAAATTCAGAAGCCATGCAGTTCCTCAGGGGACTTAGAGCATGACAATCCCCCATCACAGAATCATAGAATAGTTACGGTTGGAAAGGACCTTAAGATCATCTAGTTCCAACCTCTCTGCAATGGGCAGAGATGCCTCACACTAAACTATGTCACCCAAGGCTATGTCCAAACCTGGCTTTGAACACAGCCAGAGTGGAGCATTCACAACTTCTCTGGGCAACCTGTGCCAGTGCCTCAGAACCCTCACAGTAAAGAATATTTTTCCTTATACCTAACTTGAACTTTCCCTGTTTAACTTTGAACCCATTACCTGTTGTCCTATCTATAGCTGCCATCCCAAAAAGGGTATTATTCCACAGGAAAGCAAACATTTTCCACTGTTCCTAATCCACCAGTGCTTTTCTTGCTGATTCAGATTAGCAGATAGCATGACTCTCAGCAGATTTATTTCATGATCTGGACTGTCTTTTTCACTGTTTCATCTTCCCTCCTAGCGCACGTGAAATAATTTTTCTTTTAAAGAATCTTCTATTTAAAGTGATCTTAAATTACTGAAGGATTAGCAAAGGACAAAGGGATTTACAAATGCTCAAAATTTGGTCTCCCTTCAGGATGAAAAGTTGGGTATCTATATATCTAATTTTTCCAAATCTCTTGATTTTGAAAATTTATCAAAACACTTTAGAACACAGATTACTATTTCTGCCCCTAGTTACGAGTGAGTCATTTCAGGAACAGCCTTTCTCACATTCCAAGATTTTCTAAATCAGGAGTTGCAAGTGGAGTAAAGGTACAATAATTTTTGAGTATTCTAATCCAGAAATAGGTAAACCATTCCATTATCACACTTTCTAACCCCTCAGATAGCATCTTTCATGAGAAACAATACAATAACTATTTCTATTTATACCTGTGTCTTGCTCCAATGCCTTGCCCCAGGCATAGGATTAGGTGAAAAAAATAATCTTTTATTAAATACGAAAGAAGTTTCTAACTTCTATTATTATATAGTAAAGCTTGAAAATATGCTTGAATCTATGAATATTCTGAAAGCTCAGAAATGAGACTTGTTGTCTATAACATCATTAGTTACATTTCATCCTTTCTTTTCAAAAATATGTTAGATGTTTTGGGAGGCTTGAAGTAATTCTAAAGAGCCAAGAAGTGATATATGTTACGCATGTGACTTGCCCCAGGTACCCAACCTGCTGCCGCGCCTCACCTGTCAGATTGTGCATACTGACTATTTTATCAATGCACAAGACAGAATTTAGAAGAGCTTTTCCCAACCAAAACCTCTCTTTGGATTTTTCCAAGTTTCCCTCTTGATTTCCGCTCTTATGAAGTGTGACAGCATGCTGCCCATGAAAAAAACTTTCAAAACTTTCAGCTGTCCCTTTTATCAATCGTTTGTTTGCTTTGCTTTTCAATCCAGTCCACATGTACTTCTCAGTGAAATCAACCACTCCATTTAAAAAACATTTGTTTCTCTAAAGAACAAAGTTCACCTGATATTCTGCTTTATGTTGGAAGAAATAGTGACAGGGCCATCTGCCTTCCAATTAAGAAGACTATCATATCTGAGAGAGTGGGAAACCTCATCTGTATCTATTAATGTATCACATCTGTGACTGGGGGCGGAGGGGGGAAGAAAATCTCTTTTCTACTCATGGACTTAGCAGTTCACTGACATGAGAGTTATCTGCTCCACTATCAGGTAACAGCACCACCTTCTGCCAACAAGTTACCATCTCTTTAGAAGACTATTAGATCAATCTTTTCCTTATGATTTCAGTAGCTTTCTCAAACATTTCTGATGTAGACAGCAAACTTTAGACCAACATCTGGAAGGCTATTTTAAAACTCCCCAAGCTGTCCAGAAGAGACATAGATACAACTACTTACAAAAATATAATAAACCTAAATGCTTTAAAGCTAAACACACACTGCTTCAGCAAAACACTTAAATGCTTAACTGCACAACACTTTAATAAATCCTCAAATGTTTTTTTGCTGAAGTAGGGCTTGAAATACCATTGCAAGATTACCAGCCCAGTTCCCTGAACACCTCCCATGGCATTTTCAACACGATTTAGGAGGCCAGGCAGATCACAATACCTAGCTCAGTTTCAAAATACCGTTTGAGCCCCCAAGTCATTTGGGTGGTTTGAAGTCTTTCTTCTGTGAAAAAGGAGAAATGACAGAAACAATGGGAGAGAAAAATGGAGCTCCCAATAGGGGCACAAGAGGACAGGTCTCTCCTATGTAGAGTGAAAGAGAAGCTCCCAGGCTGCAGGTTAGACCCTGAGCACTTTACTCTGTGTTTGTGTGGCACATACCACACGTTTGCTCAAATGGCTGCAGCCAGCATCCTACAGTTACACATGCTGTATGCACATATGGGTGCTGGTATACAGGCAAATACACCACTTAAGATACATGATGATATAAATGCACTGTCAGATCCAAAGCATTTATATCCATCTGATATATTAATAAAAACACACTTCAATCTTTAAATTAAAGCAGCCCTACACTAAAACAAACCAGAGCAGACTGCCAGGTCAGCAAACTGTCCCTGATTCTTTGCTCCTATCAGAGTCCCAAAACCCCAGGCTGAGGCAAGCGCTGAGGCAAGGAAAGACTGAACAAGGTAGTAGCAGTGCTGAAGAAAGGCTGCAGGCTGACTTGTTTCAAAGCAACTGTTTCCTCAACTCCTCCTGTCCAAAGAGCAAAAAAGAATAGCACTGCATCTTCCTGTCTCTGCATTCTTCCCCCAGCTCTGATCTCACCTCCCATAACAGGAATGACCAACATCCATCTGGCAGTACTGGCAATGGGGAATTTGATTCTGCACATGCTGTTGGGAAGCCTTTAACAATCTCTGCTTCTCAGCATTACAGCAGTACATAACGCTACAACCATCCAGTGGAAAATAGGTTTTCTCAGCCTTTTTCACTGAAATAATCAACCTTTCCCAGTGCTATTGGTTGAAGCACAGGAAGGAATTAGCAACAGGCAGACTCCTGCACCTGCCATGCAGACGCATATACCGCAAGATGTGAAGCACGGTATTAAGCAAACATCTGCCATGTGTTGTTCTCTTGCCCGCTTTCCCAAGGGAAAAGTGAGAGGGGAAAGGGTCTGGTTATGGATTATGATCATTGAGGGCTGTTTATCACATGAGCAGGAAAGTTTTTTCCACTAATTCTTGCATTAAATTTGTAACTGCTGACTGAACTGACAGATATCATTTGGAATTCAAATAGGGCCCATCAGCAGAAAGAGGACTGGTGGCTGGGAAATGCAGCACAATTCTAGACAAACTGCTGTAACTATTCTCTCTCTAAAGAAAATTTTGTGTTTCTAATATTACTGTGTTTTGTTAAATTGGATTCTGATGTCTGCTCCAACACTCAGCAGCAATAATGTCTGAACACTTTGAAACACTTAGCTGGGTGACATAACTGAGCAATGAGGCTTATGGTACAAAATGGGGGCATTTATTCCTGGGAGGGTAACTGAACAGTTTCTGGCTGAGTAAAGAAAACTCACTTCCCTTTTCCTCAATGTTCTTCAGGTTTTCCCCACACACATATTTCCTCTTTAACCCCACGCTCCTGTGAGTTACCATCTAGGATGCTGAAAAGGTTCCATGTTTGGCATAAAACTATTGGCACATGCATGCAGTGAGGATGTGTGGAGCTGAGTACATTTACACCAGTCATAAAAGAGGATGCTCCTCCATCTTCTGTACATCTTCAAAATATTCCCATAGATTCTAAGGGAAAACACGTTAATTCAAAGTGTGCACAGAAGGTCAAAGTGGGGTCTTTTAATAGCAGAAAACCTGCAGGGAGGTAATAACCCCCTACCCAACTTAAGCAGCCTAAAAATTAGTTGTTTATATCTTAAAGTCTCCATCTATGTTCTTTTTTTTACTTTACAGGCTATCAATGATATCCCCGCCTTAAGCTTAGGTTAGGCGTCTAACTTTCAGACAGCTATGTTTCAAAGAAATGAACCTCACACAATGTATATAGCTGCTTTTAAGAGTGAAGCTGTGTTTTAATTACAGGAAACATCATACTTTGATGATAAAATCGTCCCTCTGTGGGAAGCACACCTAGCTGCTACTGGACTGAACCAAGGGACCTGGGAGTGATGGTGTCAGTGGATGCAGAGATAAAGAATAAGGCACTGACAAGCCAATCAATAAACCAGTAATTAGGAGTGTTTGGCAGGGGTGTTTTGGGTTTGATATTTGTGTGGGTTTTTTTTCCTCTGGATTTAAAAGAAGTTGGCTTATCTAAGTTTCAGAATCACTTAAATGAATTTCAGTTCTGTTCAAATCAATGAAAGCCTTCATAAGACAGCTGTAATTTTATGTGCATGTGTTTTAGTAAATTAGAGGGTGTAGCCTTAAGGATTCACTTTAGTGTAATCTACTAAAAAGATAAGTAGAACCAGATGTAGTGTCTTTAAAACTGTTGGAGAGTTGCAAAGGGAGCAACAGCATTGAAAGCAACTTAGCAGCGTCAAGAGCAGATTTTCTGACCCAAAAAGGGAAAAAATATTTTACAGAGGTAGTTGTAAATATTTTATATTTATAATGTAAAGAAAGAAGGGTGTAAATAGGTAAAAAAACACACAAAACCTCAGTAATTGGCTTTATCTTGTTCTGTTTGTGCACATCCAGGGAGAAATACAAGCTGTAGTATAAACCATTTAACTAAATTAAATTCTACTTAGCATCTGGGTTCCCATCAATAAGAGTCTATATTTCTGAGGTGCCACAGACTGGTGGCAGTAATAGACACATAAAGATTTTAATAGGTAAATAAATTTGCTGTTGCATTTCTCCTGTTACCAAAACACAGTTTAACAGAGTAATTAGTGGTTAGATATCTGACTATAATGAAGCAAATTCTCTAATCATTAAAAATTCTCGAGAAAGAACATTTGTATCATCAGTAATGTTTACTTATTGAAGGCACATTCAGCACCAGAAATAGCTGTCACCTGGTTCCTCGCTCCACATAAATCTTTAATAAGAGATTTTCATCACCATTAGAAAGCGATTTTCAGGGTCACCATCAATTTCTGATCATTTCTTATGTCCTTAGCCACTCTTTCTTTTTTATTTTTTTTTTAATAGGTAATAAAAATCCATGCAGTTTTGTTGTAAATCCACCAGAGCTGGGCTGCATCAGTGTCTTTATGTCTTAGTCCTGAATTCTTATTTATAAATCTCCTAACTCTTCTGAGTCCTCAAGAGGGCTGTGCGTAGAATGAGTGACTATAATAAATCTGAAAAGATAAGCATTTACCCCAGCCTAACCAGACTTTTTATGTTCCCATTTTTTCTTTATGTTCAAGTAACTACAAGTTTGACTATCTTGTTATTAGCACCATTTCACAGATGCACACACACACGAGGCAAGGAGCTGAACATGTGGTCCTAAGGCTTGTACGTGCGTCTGCTCATCTTTAATGGATTAGAAGAAGCTGGACTGAAAGCTGGAGGCTTGCCAGCACCTAAGAAATTGAACCCAGATCTCTTGACATTACATCCAGTGTCTTATTTATGCAAAACCATTTACATCTGGTATGCAGTTTGCCACTTCTGAACGATTTAGAGACCAAATTCCCATTGAAGCCAGTGGAAATCAAATGCAAACAAGAACTGATGACAGTGCAATTGTATTTTGGAAACTACCAAGCAAAAGAAATCTGGTGGTGCATAACATTTCAATTTCAATGGGTGTACCTCAAGCTTTCTCATCACTATTAGGTCTGTAACTTCCAAGATGCAAACTTGCCAAGCTCAGTGGGTAATATGTAAAATACTGAGCCATTTTTTTTTTTTCTGATTATAAATAAACACCACTAACAAACATCTTTCAGGATGAAGAAAGAACTGTAAAGTCGCTGCAAAGAGCTGATTCCAGCCCTGCAGAGTTATCCAGTGTTCAAGAGCAAGTGGTAGGGACGGACTGGAGAGGAGTGGAAAATAATGAACTAAATTACGGCACTTGATCCAGGGGATAGACAGCACACAAGAGTTTCATTTTTGTCAGTATGGCACACAGCTATAATGTGGAGCACCCTGGAAAGAAGGCTTTCCTGTTGAAAACAAACCCCAACAAACAAACCTTTTCTGCTCATAGACAGACGCTGAGAGCTACAGGTTTTGGCTGTCAGGGAGCAAAGCTACTGGAATGGTACTTGTTCTGTACCAACAACAGTAAAGAACTTAAAGCTAACTCAAACAGCAGAGACTTAATACAGAGTCTGGGCTCAACTGCAGCTCTAGATCTACAGCAACATGAATTCTTCACAAACAACTGACATCTGGCAAACACCTGAAAGGGAAAACTACCAGTGGTGACACATTTGCCAAAATGCTTCTCTCACCCTCTTTTTCTATTATTTTTTAACTTTCTTCTGAATTGGCAATAAGATTATCTCTTCTGTATTGCCCTCTCATTGATTTGTTCCTCAGAAGCAAATGACAGCATTACTGAGAAATAAATAAATAACGAAATAAACTAAAGCTGAGAGGCAATCTGCATGTAAATCAGCATTAGTCATTGACATTTGAGACTTGACAATAAGCCGTCCCAGTCCCAGCTGTCCCCATAAAAGCTGATCTCCTTTGTAAGGCTGAGAACACTCAGGCAAATGAAACCAAGGGTGAATATAGATAAGATATACACCCTCTTTGATTGAACTTTATCCTAAAACCTCCTTTGTTCCTCAGCACTTAGGCATACTTTTACCTATTGCTGCTATTGATGTGAGTTTTGTCTTTGGTATTTCCCTTCCAAGGATATACTACACTTCTCACCAAACTTGTTTATAATGTATTTGCCCCCATTTGCAGTTGCATCACTGAAGGCAGCTACTTAAATTGGAGAGTATGTTCACTATTCCATTCTCTGTACTATGCTCTACCTGTATTAAAACCTGTTAGCCTAAACTAGGTCTTGTTACCACTTTTCTGACTAATTTCTTTCCCTCTCAATATCTTAGCTCCATTCAGACAACACTACTTTTACTAAAAATCAAGAGATTTGGGTTTACAACAGAAATATTACTAGAGACTGAGCAGAGCTCTGAATAGCACTAAAAATATTTGTTCTGGGTTCAGCAGCAGCAGTCATTTTTCTCCTTTGCAATAGCTGGTGCGGTGCTGTGGTTTTGACTTTCAGCCTGGGAACAGCGCTGATAACTCCAGAGTTTATAGTTACAGTTT
>JASSUY010033845.1:0-20608 GCA_032466535.1 Forpus xanthops
AGACCTCACTTGGAATACTGTGTGCAGTTCTGGTGTCCTCAACATAAAAAGGACATGGAGCTGTTGGAACAAGTCCAAAGGAGGGCCATGAGGAAAATCACGGTACTGGAGCACCTCCCATATGAAGATAGGCTGTGAGAGTTGGGGCTGTTCAGCCTGCAGAAGAGGAGGCTGCAGGGAGACTGCATAGCAGCCTTCCAGTATCTGAAGAGGGACTACAGGCATGCTGGGGATGGACTCTTTGTTAGGGACTGTAGCGACAGGAAAGAGGTTTACTGTAAGGGTGGTGAGGCACTGGAATGTGTTGTCCAGGGAAATTGTTAATGCTCCATCATTGGCAGTGTTCAAGACGGCGTTGGAAATAGCCTTGGATGGCATGGTTTAGTGGGAGGTGTCCCTGCCTCTGGCAGGGGGTTTGGAACTAGATGATCATAAGGTCCTTTCCAACCCTAACTATTCTATGATTCTATGTTGGGAAAGAAGTGGTGAGGAAGAAGGATCCAGCTCCTCTTGAGTGGACAGTTGGGGATCCCTCCATCTCTTCTCATCTGTGATGCTTTACTTCCTCCCGGTGGGTAACCTTGATGGGTCTTCTATTATGAGGCACTTACTGGGAATAAAACCCCACAATACAGTAACACTTGATGAATAAGAAACTTACCTTCCCAAAACATGCATCTTCATTCACATTCATGAAACTTTTTAAAGATTAACAACACTGTGGCTGGTACTTAGCTTTGATTCATAAAGGACCAAAAAAAAAGAAAAAAAAAACTCAAGCAGAAAGCTGTTCTTACACAAATCAGAAAGTATAAACACTTGTGCAGAGACCATAAGGACTGCACTATATTTTCTCAGAGTGAACTAGGGGAAGCAGCTTCAAAAATTTCCTCTCCCTTTTAGTACCTTTCCTTAGGCTTCATCTTCTTAATCCAAAACACACAAGATCTGGTCACCCAAAGGAAAAACAAATACAGAGGGTGTCTCCAGTGGCTTATACTTGCCATATTCTGTTTTAGTCACTTCAGTGCTTCATTTTAAAAGGTTCCACTTCTGGAAATAGTCTTACCAAAAGCCACAGATCACCAAGCGAGATCCTGATGGGGTATTTCTGAAGCTCACAAGCAGGATTCAAGGCTCACTGCTGTTACCTTTAATGGTAGTTTCATGGTAAAAACATTCTTTGTGCTATCATGACATGACATAATATGGGAGAATACACAGATTTCTATTATACACCTCCAAATTCTGTCAGATGTCTTAATCCAGAAACTAACATAACATTCTACTTTCAAATAACCAGAGCCAACTCTTAAATGGAGATTTCAAGGAACATGCCAATTTGTAAATTGTATTACAAAATTATAATCTATAGGTGCATACCAGAGTTTACCTGTTGTAAAAGGTGTTTGTGCATTTGGGCTTTGACAAGAAGGTCTTCATGTAGTCCTAAAGCTCTTAACCTTAATAAGATGGGAACCTACTCTTATGCTCAGCTGCTGTCACTTATTTACACACTTATACTATAATTAACTCTGTTGCCCACTGAGAGAGCTTAATCTGCATAGGTATTTGCAAAATCACTGTTCCCGTCTCATAATCATGCCTTCATTATACCCTCTGTCCATTAGAAGCAGGATGCTACCTTACTATGTTAAAGACAAATCCTTCTTTTACCCTGATGATCAACTTTCAAGGCTGCCAGCCCAGTCTTACTGGCTCTAGGCTGCCAGTCAACCTTTCTAGGGCATCAGGGCACTCACATATTGGTAAATCATAGAATCATATAATGATTTGGGTTGGAAAGGGCCTTAAGATCATCTAGTTCCAATCCCCCTGCCAGGGATGCCTCACACTAGACCATGTAGCCAAGGGCTCTGTTCAACCTGGCCTTGAACACTGTCAGGGATGGAGCTTTTACCACTTCTCTTGGCAGTCTGTTTCAGTGCCTCACCACACTCACAGTAAAGAATTTCTTCCTTATATCTGACCTGAACTTCCCCTGTTTAAGTTTGAACCCGTTACCCCTTGTCCTATCGCTACAGTCCCTGACGAAGAGTAAATATTTCAAAAGCCATGGTTACAGCAGCAGATTTCATAATCACTGGACTTGTATAGGAAAACCCAAGTCACCCATTCTTGGTCCTCCTCCTTCTGTAACTGATCAGGCTCTTGAAACTGATGAGAGATGTTGGCCCATGCTTGTTATTTACATAATACTTACTGATGCATGCAGAAGGTTTATTCCATCTCAATTATGCCTCTGCTTAAAAGATACCTGAACCTGGTCCTCAAAAAGTGAGGTTTTATAACCTATGGATAGTCAAATAACCAGAAAGGAGTAAAACCCCACTTTATGTAAGTGGCTAAAGTCATCAGAACCCTGTCCTGTATCAGATCAATGTTTTTCACACCAATGAGCTAAATCCACTAAACCACACAGAACCAGACAGCAGTGGTTAACACTTCCACTCCTGTGGAAGCCACTGATTGCCCCAGTACTATGCAGAAATCCCTCTTGGTTTGGAAGAAGGTATTTGGACATATTTTTGATGTCCATATATCACAAGTGAACAACTTGCACAATGACAATGATGGGAATCAACAACCACAGGAACAGGGCAGCAGTCATACCTTATCCTGTATCTTTCAAATATGACCCACAGACTTCATCTGAGCCCTCTGCATCCAGCACAATGGCAAACATGCAGAGCTTCCTGAGCCATCCAGCATCTCAGTGAATGATTGTGGGTTTTTTTGTAAATGTGACTGGCCACAGCTCAAAGGAGCTTTTCCATGCTTTTGATCTCCACTACAAACACAAAGGACCGAGCAGCATGTAGCCAGGAAAAGCTCTGTCCAGTGAGAGGCTATGAAAACTTCTGGCTGTAGAGTCAGTATAAAAGGAAGGTAAGCTTGTCCACAACACAGTACAAAACTATTTTTATGAGAATTCAGCTTCATACATTTGGAAACTGTAACTTGCATTCACCCATTCCTGTTCTCAAAATCATGTAAATTCCATGAGGGTACATTTCAAATAGAAAGCATAGGTACACAAGGGTATTTTGCACACCTCACCAAGCTTACATGTCACTGCATGCAGAAGCTAACAGTACTCTCACACGCTAAGAGTGAGCATGAATAAATTATTCCTTAGGCATAATGCCTAGAAAAATGAAAGAAGAGTTTTCCAAGAAAACTTCTAGAAAAAACTCATATAAATATTGTTAGTGAAGTGCAGAGTTCTAAGTATGTACTTTCTCTCATGCCTTAGGATGACTTCAGATCTTAATTTCTTCCACAGATGCCTTTCTTTGCAAGGTTCTGACAAGGCTGTTCATAAACCCAAAGATTACAGTGCAGAAAAGGTTTGTGCCTTCCTGTATAAAACATACCAAATGGACTTGATTTAGTTCGCCTTTCATCTTCCAGTCCCATTTTCCTTTGCAGCAAAATCATGGCAGTAGAGACAAGCAGAACAGTTTCCTGTGAGCATCTAGACTAGCCTGCACCCCAAGAAGCTGGGTTACAGATTGTTTCTATACAGATGTTTTATGAGGTCTTAAATATATTAGTAACTAGTGTACCAGCTTCAGTGATGAGTCACCCCAAAAGTTGTCATGTATGCTGCTAGTAAGTTGTATCTGCTAAGGCTGAAGTTTACCACTTCGAGTCACTGCACACTGTTACGTTTGCCCACCCAACTAAGAAGACTGAACTGACAAATAGCAATTCCAAGCATAAGTACTTCTGCAGTCTTGTGTTTTCACCAAACTCCTGAAGCCTTACATGGAAAAAGCCTTTCTACAAAATGGAGTGTTTTTTGTGGTCCTCTTCTAACTCTCCCCCAGTATTATTTCTGTGTTCTCCCCAAACTCTGAGAATCAGAATTGGACACAAATCCCAGCATAAGTTTACCAGTCCTGGATACAGTAATGAACAACATTCCTCCTTTCTACTTGGCAATCCTGCTAAAGCATATCAGGATCCCACCGAGAGACTCTTTGCCAGAACTGATGAGCAAGACAGCTTCTGCTGAGGAAGTTTCAACTACTTTCCCACCCCATAATAATCTCTGGATCACTGTTTAAGTCTGCTTCTTACATTATATGCCCAAACTTGCATTCTTTCCTCTCATTTACATTGCCTTTATTTGGTTGGAGTAGAACTACACAGAAGTATGGATAATCTTTAAAAAGGAGATAAAAAACAGACAAGGAGATAAACGGAATAATCCATTCAGCCATGAAGATATCCCAGAAAAGTTGCATGAGAGTGTGCTCTTGAGTCAAAAAGTGGAAAACCTTCAGTCCTGCTGTCCATCTTGGGAACTGTCTGGGAAACCACCACACCAATGGAACAGATCTGGCACCATTTCACAGCACTAAATTCAGAAGTGACAACTAATCTTTGAAAAAGTTATTAGCTGCTGCTGGTATTTAGAAAGAAAGCGTTACTTCATCCTAGCAATCCAGCATTCTTGTATTCACTCATAGCTGAACCAATTCAGACTTCTTGGGGAATCTACACACCCATTTTATTAATCGCTTTTAGTCACAAGCATTTACTGTCACCTTCAGTACGGATTGGAACTTTCATTCTAGGGGAACAGAATGTATCTTGGAAATGAAAACAGGAGGAGTGTAACACATGGATTTACCCTGTCCAGCTAAGGCCCATCAGTTAATATCTGTAAAAGCCAAAGGCCAAATGAAAAACTACATTACATTATCTTTTCATTTGCTCCTTTTTGCAATGTCGGTTGCACAAGCATGAAAATATAAACAGCATGATTCCTCCTTATCAGTGACCTGTCTCCCAAGATTTATTCAGAGGCTAGAACCAGGTTTCCCAGCATCATTTCTGACTAACTTTACAGATACTGGATTACCCTATAAGCAATGCTGCTGGGAGAATGGGAGAACAGTCTGGATGAGGGCAAAAGCCTTTGTTTACACACACATTCCTTCTTCACTAACAAAGAAATAACTCTAATGTAAGTAAAAAAAGAGCTTGATATAAATACATCCATGTACATACGTATATATGTATAATTCTCAGGGCTTTCAGTCCAGAATCACAGATCAGAAAATTAGGACTATTTGCCAGCTTCTGGCTGCAACTTCTTCCAGCAGTTTCTGTCCAAGTGCATTAAAGCTCAAAAACTTGAGGTCTATCAACTATAGGTTTTTGGAGTTTGGCTCAGTCTTTGGCCATGAAGTAAGATGCAGTTTTCACTGCTGGGTCACTAGTTTGGCCCAAGTCAAGAAACTGACTGGCTCTAGGAGAAATTATGTTTCACCTTTAGGTCACTGGTTTAGATTGAGTACAGGTCAGTACTAGCTCGATGTCATCACCATCAGACAGTTGCTACAGTCTGATGAAAAATGAATTTGCCAACTTACCAGTTTCACTATAAACTGCAGAATCTGCATAATCAATGACCTTCACAACAGCTTTAGAAATTCAGCAAAGGACTAAACAGGAGCCTGAGTTTCCATGCTTATTGACTGGATGTGGCATCTCCAGATCAAAGCTGAAATACATCGATAAGCCAGTAGAACAGTTTGTGACACTACTGTTTGTGCTTGATGGTCCAAGAGCAAGAGGAAAGAGACCATGGATTGCCAAGCTCTCAGCTTGCTGCCTTACAGTAACACTAAAATCTATTTTAAAAGTACAGTCTGTTATTAGCAAATATTTTCCTAACTACAGAGGTAAGTAGAAGGTACAGTTGTTTGTGTCAGTATCCTGAAAGCACTGAAATTCTTTTCATCTAGTCTATATTAGGTGTTAGGAAAATGTTAATGTTGACCATGAGGTGGGATTTAAAACACGCTCTTTAAATGCACCTTGGCTACATCTGGTTAGTTACAGTAAGTTCATCACTGATGTTACACCCAGGTACTTTTTCAAGGAATGTCAGCATCTGAGGGCTATGACTTACTGGTAGCTCAATGTTATCTTGGGATTAATATGAGAGGGGAGAAGAGGACTGAGAGTTATGAAGGGATGTGTGCTGTAAGAGATTTAGCATGCCAAAGCTCTCATTAGGCCAAAATTCACGACGCCCTTGGTCTGGATGTATGCTTTTAATCACTACCTGAAGCATACCAACAAAAGTATTTTTTCCATTAAAAAAAGCCATTGCTCATCTCTAGAGGAACAGAATTATCCTATGTGCAGAGTTCAGAATTTTGAAGGAAGAAACCAAAACAACCAAAAAAACAATCAACAAGAAAAACCCAAAACAGTTTCTTCAAGTTCTGTTCAAAATAATCTAAAATCAGCCAGAGGGCTCCAGAATAGAAAATATTTTTCTCCTCCTGTCTTCAGGCAGTCCTATTTCATATCAAAATGTATTAATTATTTACAAACCTGAGCTGGCAGAAAGGATAATCTTCAAACCATTAGCACATTTAAAAGCAACAAAATAAGTAGATTTTATAGTTAAGGTATTAGCTACTAGGAGAGTAAGATCCCTGTCTTTCAAAAGAGCCCCTGGTTAATATATCAAATACATATTAGACATTCATCAAAATGTGTAACCATGCATACAGATCAATAAATAGGAACAACAAACGTGGTATAACAAAGAAGAGAATATTCAGAAAATGACAGTAAGAAAGAAAAAGCACAAAACAGACCAAAAAAGTAGCATCATAGGCTCACAGGATACTTCAAGCTGGAAGAAACCTCAGGAGGTTTCTAATTGCACCTTCTACTCAAAGCTGGGACAGCTATAATGTTACTGGGCAGGTTACTCAGGTATTTGTCCACCCAGGTTTTGAAAAGTGCCAATAATATAGACAGCACAACTGCTCTGGACAACCTGTATGTAGTCAGAGTACAGATGAAAAGAAAGAAACAGACAAGCAGAAAAATGAAGAAGAAAACATAAAAGAACCAGGAGGTGATACCAATGACAGCTATAGAAAGAAAAAGAAAGGATAAGGGAAGAAAGTAAAGTTCTTTTCAAAAGACAACAAAAAAATGCAGGAAAATGTTGTTTAGTACTTGACTTTATCCAGGAGCCTAACAGCAAAGGCCTGATTCTAAAAGGCTTGATTTTCTAAAACAAAAAAAATTACCATCTCATTTTGCAATACATGGTTTTTAAGCCATCTCAACATAGACTCCAGAACCTGAGTAACCGAATCACCACCTGCTTCCAACAGGTAGGCTGCAGCCTACCCTGCTGAGCAGTGTTTGACACATTTCTGCTAAAATTTTGAGGACAAACAGTGAATGACACTGTAGTTCCATCAGATTAGAAGCTGACAGAGAGCCCTCCAACTAAACACATCTACCATATGGCTGTTTTAATGCTTTCCTTTGCAAGGATTTGGGAAATAGCAGGAAAGCATGGCAGGGGCATTTTTAGTGGCTGGTGGATTAAGAGATTTGAATAAACATTTTATGTTTTGTTTGCTTGACTATTTGCTCTGCTACAACCATTCTGCCTCCAGAACTTGCGAGAACAGGACATCTCTAGCGTCACTTGGAGACAAGACAGAGGAAGGATATTGTATTAATAACCCCTCTGTTGCCACTACCTGGTCAAGTGAGATGAAGATAAAAATGGCCAAAAAAAATTACCATCCTTTATTCTGTTCCCTAATAGTAACCAGATGCTCAGGGCTATAAAACCTTAGATAGTAAAGGCATAATCCCTGGCCTGAAGAGTTTATACTGTCCAGCACCAGCCAGGGCACTGCATGATTCTACAAGACTAAGGGGTAAAAAAGATTTCTCCTTTTGGGTCCTCCAGTCTTTTTTAACTGACATGGGTTGGGAGAGCTAGCCCCGATTTAATGTTTGACAGGCCTATGTGTCAACAACAGCATGACTGCATGTATGGAATTGTGGTTCTGGAAATGGAGAGAAAACTGGAAGGGCAGTAGAAGCAATCTAGGCTTTCTTCTGAGGTTTACTAGGATGGAGCATGCCATGTAATATTTTGATCATCACTGTGCTCACTCCACAACAGAAAGCACACAGAGGTAACACTGAAATCTACGCCTGTCATCTTCTTAAGACAATACTGAAGTTAGCAACACTATTTTAGCATTCAAAGTAAGTAATCAGGTGATGACAGGAAGCCACATCTGAGCATCTGAACTAAGAAAACCCCACAGAGCTTCAAGTGCCCATGACGCAGTCTTTTCCAATCGAGTGTAAATAGGACATGTCATCTCACCCAACACCCCGGACCACAATGTTTTGAAGCTACCAAAGGAGGAAACCACACTGCAAAGAGGAAGCGACAAATTCAGTTTTAAAAAGCTTGCAGGTTTAAACCAACTTTATCGTAACCAGAAACAGCTATTAAATTCTGAAGCAATAACACATCATTAGCAATTAAGCTGCTGAAACTGGCAGCAAGAACTCAAACATTTCAATGGCACCATTGAGCTTAGGGATTGCTCACCACTACGTGCAAGGCAACCACTGGCAGGCAATTGTTTATGGCAGTGATTTAGAATATGGCACGTCACTATCACAGGTACCTGTGCAAAATGCAAGACAAACACCACATTATTTCATATGTAGCTAAGAAGCGGGGCAAAGAGGTAAACAGTTTTATTTTGTTTTATTCTTCTCTGGTTTAGCAAGAGGAAAAACTTGCAAAACATTTTTTGGATGGGAGGGTACAAGAATTGTGAGAGAAAAAAAAGAAACACACAGACAATAACCTTGATATTAGCACGCATCTACTTTTGATTAACCTCAGCCTCATCATCTCTCGTCTTGAGGATTTTTATTTTATCAGCACACATCTCCACAGAACACATCACTTCTGATAAAATGCTTTCTTAAAACCAGTTGTCACAAAAATTCTCAGCATAATCAAAATAAGAAAAACATTATCATGTTGAAGTGCACTGAAAATCCATTGCTTTAGAGACACAGCAAGTTATATTAATTTATTTATTTGAAATGCATACAATTCAAAACTTCACTATATCAAACTGCAAGTGAATTTCTACCACTTTAAATATGCAAAAGAACAACAATCAAATCCTGAGCTGAATTCAAAACTGCCCTAAATTGCATGAGCTGAGCTGCCCTATTACGTGCCATTTGACTTGCTCACGATTAGTATTCAGCCAGCTAGACATAAATACTTTCTTATAACAAGTGAGGAAAGCAAGGTATCCCTACCTAAGGGAAACCCACAGCTCATTAAAGAAAGCTTTCTTAGTCTTCTACACAGTCAGTATGGTAGGAAGGTGATAAAGCCTCCTCTCACCCATAGAATCTTCCAACCCAGACAAAAAGACATTTCATTTTAACAGAAGGCAGGTTCACCTCAGGAAATATCCATGCTGTGCATGGTAAATACTAGAAAAATTACCCTTTGCTGACCTCTCTGCCTCTGTGACTCATCTGCTGCTGGAACCCTCTGGATCCCCACACCTCATTTCACGCTAGCTCACATGACCGTCACAGGGGTGACTAAGCAGCAGATGCATCCCCAGGAAATGGAGAACTGGGCAGCTGTTGACCATAAACCAAGACAATGAACTCTAGGGATGTGAAGCACTTGACACACCGATCCCATGCGGTTCAGAGTTACCTGGTGCTAACCTGGAGAATAACAATGTGACCAGTCTTTGCTAGTTTGTGTTATTGTGGTTGAACAGTCATCAGAACAAACTAGAAGCTTCTGGGATCATGAGGTTTTTGGCATTAAACCTTAATCCAATAAGAACTTCTCCTCTTGAGATTAAGATTTGTCCACTAACAGGCTCAATATTAGCTTGAAGGCACTGAAGTTTATCCTAAACTTCATTCCTACTGAACACTAACAGGAAAGGGTTTACAGATATTTAAAACTTAAAAAAAAATATGCAGATCTATCTTCTTAATCGCTTGTCTTCAGTGGGTACCAGTTTGCAGTGGGCACCAGTTTAACAGCATTCACTAACTTTCAAACACCACAGCCACTCTTTCAACTCTTAAAATAGAACATCATCAGTTTAAAGTTAAAATCCGAGGGAACAGCAAGGAGGAAGTGAGTTGCATGGGACTTATGAAAGATCATTCAACAGCAGATGACTGGATCCAGGAATTTGGTACTCAGTGCATATCTCACTGCAGCTGAAATGGGACTATAGGCCAAGGACAGGCAGAACGTCCTATTTCTTAGCATAAACAGTAACTGAAAAACATGGCAGCTCAGGCTTCAGCACAAATGAGTTTATCAAATCCTGCCAACTAGGATATCCTGCTGAAATGTGTGCTGTCATTTCTTGTGAACAAGCATTACCTGAGCACAGTAACCACAAGTTACCACAGTCAGTTCCTATAAAAGGTTTCTAAGTTGGTGCACATTAAAACCCCTCCACATAAAGAACAAACATGCAGCAACTGAAGATCACTGCAGACTTGCTTCAAAATCTAAATGAAAACACCACCACAGATGCAGGCCAAGAGATACTTGAGACACAGAATGAATCTTACTGGAAGGATCTGGTAAAATATGGGAACATACGTAGCGCTACTCTCAATATATTTGAAAAACAGCAGTCAACACCTTTTTAGTACATATTTCCAGAATTCCCTAGTGCCAAAAGCTCCAATCAATTAAAATACAACTTTGGATTCAGATTGGTTATCAGTAATTTTAGTTAAGAACCATCCTTCATCATTTACAGTTCTTCCTTGGACCCAGATGACAAAATCCAGCCCACTGTTTTGCTAAGCAAAACCAACAAACAATGAAATTTGATAACAAGCTGAAAATCTACCATCTAAAAAAAAGAATTAAAATGAAAAGATAAGCAAGGGAAACGAAAAATTGGATGAAATCAGATATTTTAAGAACTCAAGAATGTATTTATTTTGCGTGTAAGACACTGATTTGTTTCCCTTCCTTCAAAGCTAGAGGGGCATAGCTGTTGAAGCCTGAAATTGTAGTTCCATACCCGTTTGCTTTTAAATTAAACAGATGATCTCACAAGTTTTGGCATGGTTTTTGACTCCAGGGAAACTATGCCATTAAAAGAGTGCCAGAAATATATTTAATTGAGGCAAGTCCCAAGACCAGCTCAAAAGAGTGCAGACATACCCCATATAGATTTCAAGGAAATTACTGAAAAGCCACAGAGCTTCTACAGAATGTGATATGTGAGACATGGCATATGAAAGACTCAGTATCTAAAAGGTAAATTCAGTTCAGGAGATACTAATCTGATTACCTAAGAGGCACTATGAATCGGATATGCTCCTTTGTGCACCATATCCAACCTGGACAGATGGAGGAGACTTCATGCTCCATTTTCTGACATGTAATTAGTGTTCAAGGGATGATCAAGTTACAGATACAAAAGTTCAAACAATTTTTTCATTAAGGTAGCATGTACAGCAAGCAACCTAAACCATAAGATTTTCTAACTTTATTTCATTGCATGGCTTACATGCTCCACAACTTGACTTCACCGTTCTCATTCCCAGGTGTATGTTTTCTGTGCACCTGCCTGAACAGCAAACCAGCTCAGCAACATCTCTTAAATAAAGCACTCCACATGCAGCCCTGAAACAAGACTTGGACAGACTGAATTCCAGCTAATTTTTTACAATACAGTTTTGTATCCAAATGTTAAGCAATTGTCATTTTTTTATGCATAATCTCCTTCTCTCTCCTTTCTGCCACCACTGGCAATTTTCAGGATCTACTGACAAAGAATAAGAAAAAAAAAAATCATCTGTTGCAGGCTCTTCCCCTTGTCAGATCCATGTAGTGACGCCACAGTCCAAATTCCATGACTGTAAATTATGAAGTCAATGGCCTTGGACTAGTAAGTCACTTAGCAATTAAAATGTTGTTACTTTACATTATGACAATTAATGCTTTCAAAAAAATATTGAAATCTATTTTAGTTATTGTTTATAAACTCTATTTAAGACTGCAGCAGAGCAAAGCTTAAAAATCTGACCTCTAATAGGACAAATGTAATGGAATTTTATACTTAAAAGGCTGTCTGCATGCCTGTCAAAGACCCTAGGCTTTTCAGACCACAGCAGCAATCACAAGGTCACCTTTTCTTTATTTCTCTTCCAGCATCCCACATCTGTAAGATTGTGCTCTTGTCTATGAGTATACAAGTAACAGAATTAGTTTCATAAAAAACAGGGGAAGACTCACCACACCTCCACTAGCACTGTCCTATACAGCTTTTAGTTAGTTTGAATCTAACTTTCAATTATTTCAGAAGAGACAGACAGTTATCAAACCCTGCATTAAGGCAAGCAGAGTTCAGGCAGAACCATTTTGGAAAGGGTGGCCTGGGAGAATCAGCAAGATGGAGAGGCAGAGATGCAGGAGTTGCAGCTGGTACATATCCAGCAGGGGCCGAACCAGCTGCACCTTGAGGGACCCGGGGCTTGGTGCCAGCCAACTGACAGGGAATTAAGATGAAGAGTCCATGAAGAAAGGCTGAGGCAGCGTGGGAGGACTATGACCTTTTGATCTTCGAGATGTTCCTGATGTACCAAAGTGACATGTCAGCTCTAAAAGGCTGCACTCTCAAACTGGTGGCAGAGGCCTACAAATTACTGTGAGATCTGAAGGCATTTGTTGTGATGATCCTGGCCTGGATGGGGCATATCAGTGCTTCCCTAGCAGAACTATCTGACAGTCTATCCCACCGATTCCCAAAGCAGGGGTTGTAACCTCCAGCAGGGTCACAGCCACAGAGAATGGGGTCACAGGCCTGACAGAGATGTGATTGTTTATGTTAGTATTTAGGGTCGTAGGCTCAGCTGGGGTGAGCTCACCACCAGAAACAGCGGCACAAACAGAAACCATTTGGGAACAGCTGCTGTAACAGATTACATGCTCAGAAACAACTTCGTGATATTCAGCTAAAATGTGCCCAAACTACCCCCTTAGAGATCCATGTGCCAGCCTCAAACAGCTCCCCTGCCAGGTATCAGACTGGTGCAGATTACTCCCAAAGAATCAGGGCTGCTTACGCAGTAGTAGCATCTGCTTGGGGGCTTGCTTTGTCCTGACAAATTTTCCATTGTTAATGGTGGAGCTATTCATATTTGAGCCACTGTCTTTTATATCCTTCCCCAGAAGAGAGATGTACCAAGTTAAGCATCAGCTCAGGCAACAATCTTTTGTAGACTGCAGATGCATGGGATACTGGAGCAACAGCAGGACATTTTTGTAGAGTAGAAATTAGTATTAAAAAGCCTCCCTTTAGTTTTAAGCTCCAGGCATTTGCTCTTCCTACCATTTCTTCCTCCATTTTCCTGTACTGCACTTTGACCACTTGGGTTACTCTCCTCTGAATGCTCTTATTTTTCAATATAACTGATTTTATGAGAAGACAAGCAGAATATAGATTAGATGAATTTTGCCCATCTGGAACATGCAAAATCTGCTCATACTCAAGCTGCCTATTTTCATTAAATTAAGTGATAACACACCAACCATATACTGTCTTTTTATTATCATGTTATGTTTGGGTTTGAATGTAACATTTTAGGAGCAGGCCATCACCAGGAAGAAGTACATTCACATGCCAGAGCAGCAAGCTTCAACCTCCACAGAGGCTAATAGGTTATAAAGCTTCCATCGTTAAAGACAATAAATCATTATAAAAATAATAAAGCAGGAAATACACACAAACTGAGCAGAAACACCAATGTGCTCTTTTTGCAATTAAAGGGGAATCATCAATCATAGAGGCTGCCTGAGATTAACAAGGAGTCACTTTTTCAAACATCCTGCAGTAAACCCAGAGGAAACCCAGCTGGAACTGCAACTAGAACATAAGATTCAGACTCTGAAATCATCCCCCGTCTTCTTGGCCTTGTTTTCCCTTTTCCCATAACACTTGTACCTAGGGTCATTCCTAAGTGGTTCAAGTTCTGCAGGTGACTCATATGCTTTGTGTAATGCCACAACTCAAATATAATTCCACACGTTATCCCATGTATAAAAATCCTTCTGATCCCTCCCAGTATCAAGAGAGATCCACCCCTGGTACTATGAACTCCAGAAGAAATGGGACTGAATGCTACAGATTCAATTAATATTTTTTCCTCAGTCTTATTTCCTCAATTTGTTTGTACAGATTTAAGAATAACTCACAGTAAGTTAAGACAGAATTTAATTGGTCATTGTGCGTGAGGACAAATGGTATTTAGGTCTTTATGACTTCTGAATGAATTTTTTACATTTGTAATCTGAAAGATAAGTTAATTTGGAGCAGTTCCACAACACTGGGGTATAATGTAGGGTTGCAGAAAGATTTCAGAGCCAAACTATGTCTCATGTTTTTTATTTAAACCACTGATTTGCAGGACCACAGTAAAAATGCAAGCCAAGCTTTCCTATTCTCCACAGGGTGAGAAGCAAGGGCAAAGGAGAAGAAATTACTATGATTCTTTAATTTATATTTAACGAGGTCTCTTAATACTACTTTTATGGTAAACAAAAGTCTAAATTCCAATATATAAGAGAACGTAGTCTCTTCCCACACTGAAATATGAGTTAATCTTATTTTTAAACATTTTTGGGCATAAGGAGATGACCAACTGCAATACTGTTACAACGCTTTACAGCCATTTGCCATTGACAGAAACTCAGTGCCTGCCCTGTGTATACTCTCAGCTTATGCAGTTAAAGGAAAACAGGAATAAATCAGTGTGGGTAGCAGGATTCATGCAAACCCATTTTAATTTGCACTGGAAAGTGCAATACATACTCTGTTGCACCTTTTCTCAGCTGAGGTAAGTTACTTATCAGCTGAGACATGGTAACTCCTCACCACCTGAGTATGACTGTAAGCATTTCAGTTATCATGCCTCTGATTATAAAGATGAGCGATACCCAGCAAATATACCTGAAGGGTTTTTGGATTACAAATTGTTGATTAATGATTGTAAGTCATATCACATCTTCAGAAAGAAACCACAACAAAGCAGTAAAACTTTGTATTCTATCATCATGGCAATTAGGAAATGAGGAATGGAGATTCTCTTAAACTGATACATAGAGGCCTTTGAATGCTTCTGCTGACAGTTTTGTACCCTTTCATAGTTTAGATCAAGTATTATGCATATGTCATTCAGCCTGAAACTTCCATAGACATGTACAGTCTCTGTAATACTTTCACTGAGAGATTTACCATTTGATTAAAAAGACGTTAAAATTTGGCTGGAGGTTATTATGTCACTACTTCCCACTTGTTGAAATATAGCATCAAAATTAGCACAGGCTGACATGACCACTGTTATTACAAAATCTAACTGCTCCATACACCACCGCAACCCTGCATCATGCAGAAACAATCACAGTATCATTTCCCCTAATGGTTAATATCGTTTGTTCCAGGCCCTGTAATGATGGTGCACTTCCTTCAGGCTTTCTCAACAGTTAGAAAGGCTTTTTTATCTTCCACTGAAGCATTAGGATGAAGCCTTCACTACTCGTAGGAACACAAAGTTATCAGAAACATGAATACAGTATAAATACAAGAAAGAAATATTCTGAAGAGCCTCCTTTTTCCCTCCAACATGTACTGATGAGTTTTATCATGGTTTTATCTCCCTGTGGTGAGACCTCACCTGGAGTACTGCATCCGGCTCTGGAGCCCTCAGTACAGGAAAAATATGGACCTGTTGGAGACGGTCCAGAGGAGGGCCACAAAAATAGTCAGAGGGTTGAAGCACATTTCCTGCAAGGAAAGGCTGAGAAAGTTGGAGTTGTTCAGCTTGGAGAGGGCTCTGGAGAAATATTACTGCAGCCTTCCAGTTCTTAAGCGGGTCCTACAAGATGGGGACAGACTTTTTAGCAGGGCCAGTTGCAACAGGATGAGGAGTAATGATTTTTAACTAAAAGAAGGGAGATTCAGGCTGGGCATGAGGAAAAGAGTTTTTACGAGTGGGGTAAAATACTGCTGCAGGTTGGCTCAAAGAGGTGATGGATGCACCATCCCTGGAAACATTCAAGGCCAGGCTGGACGTGGTTCTGGGCAACCTGATCTAGTTAAAGGTGTTCCTGCTCATTGCAGGGGGATTGCACTAGATGACCTTTGAAGGCTCCTGACAACCCGAACCATTCTATGATTCTATCCCAAAGATGTGCTACATACTATCCTGACTTCTAGCGAGGTTAAGGAAGATTAACTCCTTTCTCACCTTTCAGTGTATGTGGACCCATCTTTTTCATCAAGGGTGCGAAGCTGAAGAAGTAACTCAAAGACAGAGCACTGAAAAAAGTTGGCCTTGGGTCTGAGTGGCAACCAAACTGCCAGCTGAGAGGTAGCAATTCACATCAAAGTAAAAACAGAGGCAAATCTCACTAACACTTCTCCATATCATCACATATGTATGACATATATGTATACACGACTGTAGAGGGCAAAAGATGCATTTTAGCAGTTCATTATCTTGGTAAATCATTAAAACAAGAAGGGAACTCCACTAGCTTTTCAGGGATATTTTCTAGTCTTCAGGGTTCACACCTGCACACCAATCTCAGTTAGGAAATTCATTCTTTAGTATGCACAGGCATGGACTTGTTGGAATTCACCTTTCAAATATTCTGGCAATACCACCACTGTTATTTGTACTCCTTGCCTTTTGGCACATCTAAATTCACTAACCTTCACAGGGTCTACATAAGGGGTCACAGCCAAATGATCTTCTTAAACCATGCCACATGGTACTTGAGTTTTATAAACAGGCCTAATAATCTCCATACAGATTATTCCATAATGGTAACAAAAAAAAAAGGGGGTGTGGGTGTGTGGGCGTGTGTTAGTAAAGATTTCCAAATATTTGGGCCTCAAAATCAGAGCAGATTCATATTAAAAAGGCAGGATATGAATTCATGAATTGCCCTGTTAAAAACCCTATAATTATCTAACACCACTGTTTCAATGATCCAAGACAATCTTCTCTTTCAAGCAAAATTGTGTAAACCAGCCTGCAATAGGTTTACAAGAGCATTCAGATTAAATACTAAAGGTCTAAACCATGCGAAAGTGCTATGATACTTTCTAATCTATTTAAATTCATATCATGCTGGAGCACTTCACTAGGACATGCACTATTCTGTATTAGCTTTAAAACTACAAGGAGAAGTGTTTTAGAAACTTGTTTAACAGCTGCTTCATTCAGAAGTTCACAGTTCCTGCAAAACAGGTATGTGTGAGTTCTCACAGAATATTCTATTTTTAAGTCACCTGCAGGCGCAACCTCAAGCATAAGTGCATACAGAAGTCAATAAATAAATAAACCAAAACCAACAGCCTCTGATCTCTGGGGGCCCTTCAGTTCTCTTGGTAATTCCTTTAGTGTTTTTTCTCCATTCAGCACCAGGACTGGAAAAAGGAATTTAAAGGGAGAGAAGTAATAAACTGCAGAACTGGTCTTACTCTGGAGTGAACAGCAGGTCAATTCATTATTTGCCCCATAGGAATATCTTGAAATATTAAGAAAGAAAAAAATTTAACATGGGATATAAAAATAAAAATATATTCCCATGTTAAAAAAACTGTTAAAATGAGGCTTAAAGAATAAAATTATTTAACCACAATCTGACAGGAGATAAGAGCAAAGTAAAGAAGAGAAGCCAAAGATTTAGCTTTGAATCTTCTGCTCCTAGAGTAGGAAAATCCTGTGGGTGGGAGATATTATAGTAGCTTAGTTTTTCCAGTCTCTGCTTCTGCTCAACAGCTTAAAAGAATTTAAGACCACAACAACAAGATGAAAAGGTCAGACTAAACTCATTGCTCACACTACGTGCTAGAAATATAGAAGGCTCTGACAAACAGCTTGATGAACACAAATGCAGAAGATTGAATGCTGCCCTCCCCACAGCCAGTGCAAGTTTACAGACAATTTTAAACACTAAATAATTATGACTTTTCCAAACAAATAACTGAAAGCACCAGCTGAGACTGAAGAAGCCTGAGACAGCAGGGTTTTTTTCTACTGGTCACGCTGTGCATGCTGGGAGGTAGGTGCTCTTCTTGTTCATACCAACATGCCCCTGAGTTTCTTCCAAGAAAAGATGGAATCTGGCTTTGACGCTTGCAACAGGAAGTTAGAGCTTGCAGCTGGCACATCTATGACTAGGACAAGCACTGGTGGGCTAGAAGGGACAGCAAGCAGGTCACATTGTTCCAGCTCTTCACAGCACACAAGTGAAATAAACACACTATTTTCACTGTCCAGCAGCATTCAAATACACAGGCTTAGAATTGATTTCTAGCAACTCTTCATATCAGGTAAAATCCAGTCATGTGATCTTCACAAAAATAACAAAACCAGTACAGTCACAGCCACAATTTGTTTAAAAACATCCACTGACATTCATACAAAATATTTTGCTGTGGCCATTTCTACTCCAGTTGCACCCCATTTCTACTGTTCACTTTAGTAAATTAATATTTTTTTTTAATAAATATAGATTCAAGCTGCATTAATTGGGGTAATGGCCACTTTTTACACGTTTAAATCATAAAGCACTAATTCTTCTGGCCACATTTTCAAGCATGGTGATAGTCCAGGGCTTACCTGACCATTTCTATAATCTAAAGTAACTTTACGGCAACTTGAACATGCACTCGGCATAATTAAACTTCATAGGGTTGGCATTAGCTCACCTCACAAGCATGTCAAGGTCCCTCTGGATGGCATTCTTTTACTTCAATGTATCAACCAAACCACACAGCTTGGTGTCATCGGCAAACTTGCTGAGGGCGCACTCAATCCCACTGTCCATGTCGCTAACAAAGATGTTGAACAAGATCGGTCCCAACACTGATCCCTGGCAGCCACCACTCATTACTGGTCTCCAGCTGGACTTTGAGTCATTGACCATAACACTTAGTGTGCGGCCATCCAGCCAGTTCTTTATCCACCAAGTAGTCCACCTATCAAATTGATGTCTCTCCAATTTAGAGACAAGGATGTCACGTAAGACAGTGTCAAACGCTTTACTCAAGTTGTTTTTTATGTGCCTCAGCATGCCTTCCAGGAGAATCTGCTCCAAGATTTTGCCAGGCACAGAGGTGAGGCTGACTGGTCTGTAGTTCGCAGGCTCATCCATTTTCCCTTTCTTGAAAATGGGGTTATATTTCCTTTTCCCAGTCATCGGGATCTTCACCTGACTGACATGATTTTTCAAATATGATGGACAGTGGCTTAGCAACTTCATCTGCTAGCTCCTTCAGGACCCGTGGATGGATTTCATCAGATCTCATGGACTTGTGTACGTTCCTGCTCCTAAGATGGTCTCGAACCAGATCCTCTCCTACAGTGGGCCCAAGGTTTTCATTCTCACAGCCCCTGAGTCTGCCTTCCAAGACTTGGATGGTGTCGTGTCGTGGTTTAAGGCCTTCAAACTCACGCAGTCACTCTCTCACTCACTTCACCCTCTTTCTTCCCCAGTCCCGGGGGGATGGGGAGGAGAACAGAAAGAATGCAACTCCCACAGGTTGAGATAAGAACAGTTTAGCAACTAAGGTATAACACAAATCACTACTGCTACCACCAATAATAACAGTGACAAGGCAAACACAAGGAAAGAATACAAGAGCTTACCAACTAATTTCCACCCAGCCAGACCAAGCAGTGCACCCGATCACCTGATAACAATCTCAACTATGCAGTGCACCCCCCCCCAACCCTTCCGGGTCTCTGCTCTCTAACTCTACATCCTGGGCACGACGTGCTGTGGTATGGAATACCTCTTTGGTCAGGTGCCCTGTTTCTGCTTCCTCCTGGCTTCCCCTCCTCCCTGGCAGAGCATGAAACGCAGAAAGTTCTTGGCCAGCCTAAACATTCTAAGCCATAACTATAAACACTGGTGTTATCAGCACTGTTTCCAAGTCGAAAATCAAAAACAGAGTGCTGCACCAGCTATTACGAAAAGGACAAAAATGACTGCTGCTGCTGAACCCATGACATGTGGCCAGAGCATTTGCTGGTGAAGACCGAGGCAAAGAAGTCATTAAGAACCTCCGCCTTCCCCAAATTATGGACAAAATCCCTGTATTCCTCCCAGGCTCTCTCTCCTTGCTTCCACCTTTTATAAGCTTCCTTTTTCCTTCAAAGTTTCCTCAGCAGCTCCTTATCCATTTAAGGAGGTCTCCTGGCCCTCCTGCTGCACTTCATTCTAGTTGGGATGCAACACTCCTGATCCTGTAGTAGGTGATCCTTGAATATCAACCTACAGCCTTAGCCCCCCCTGCCCTTTAGGGCTACACCCCATGGAACCTTACTGAGCAGGCTCCTGAAGAAGCCAAAGTCGATTCTCTTGAAGCCCAGGG
This sequence comes from Forpus xanthops, assembly GCA_032466535.1. Classification (NCBI taxonomy): domain Eukaryota; kingdom Metazoa; phylum Chordata; class Aves; order Psittaciformes; family Psittacidae; genus Forpus; species Forpus xanthops. The sequence goes on from JASSUY010033845.1 coordinate 20,307, forward strand.
CAGAGAGCTTGCTGCATGCTCTTCTTACTGTCCTGAGGATCTCGAATTCATAGAATCATAGAATAGTTAGGGTTGGAAAGGACCTTAGGATCATCTAGTTCCAACCTTTCTGCCAGGGCAGGGACACCTCCCACTAAACCATGTCACCCAAGGCTCTGTCCAACCCGGCCTTGAACAGAGCCAGTGATGGAGCATTCACAGATTCCCTGAGCAACCCATTACAGTGCCTCACCACCCTCACAGTAAAGAACTTCCTCCTTATATCCAATCTAAACTTCCCCTGTTTAAGTTTGAACCCGTTA
>JASSUY010033846.1:0-19414 GCA_032466535.1 Forpus xanthops
CAGTGCCTCACCACCCTTACAGTAAAGAATTTCTTCCTCATATCCAATCTAAACTTTCCCTGTTTAAGTTTGAACCTTTTACCCCTTGTACTCTCACTACACTGAATGCTCCATTGCTGGTGGTGTTCAAGGCTGGGTTGGACATAGCCTTGGGGGGCATGGTTTAGTGTGAGGGGTTGGAACTGAATGATGTTAAGGACCTTTCTAACCCAAAGCATTCTATGATTCTATGGTTCTAACATGGAGTCTGAAGTCAAGTCAGACTTGCTCCTACTCTTAGCTACATGAAAATGAAGAGTTTGTTTTTGTTCCTGAAACCTCAATGAGCCATGCAAGGAACTTTGATGTAATCTGTGGATGACTTAATGTTTTAAGACATAATCTGAATTTCTGAGATGACAGAAGTGCTGCCCTGTATGGTATGTTGCAGTGCTAGATCAAGGATAAGGCCTTCTAGGGCTGATAAGCACTGCAAAACTGCTTCCGATGTTTTCTGTTAGGAAAGTGACATCTGAAGTCTTATGCCACTTAGTAGAAGATAAAATTGACCCAAATAACCTTTTTTTAGACAATTAGATGCAGTTATAGTATTTGCATGGATTTCTGTCATGCAAGCAAATGCATTTACATAAAAATAAAGCGTTTTTTTAACGATTAAGGCATCACTCTCAGACAGCAGTCCAAGCAGAAAGATTGCTTCTGGTAAACCATATGTGTCATTTGCTTGGCAAGCCCCACTTTGTGGCATTCTTGGAGAGCAGAGATCAGACCACAAAGGGCAACAAATTGGCTTATTTCCATTGATAGCAATATATTCCCTTCCCTCAATGGCCACAAGTCTAGATCATTTCTACAGAAGGTTTTGCAGAGCCAGAGTTTGTTAATTTTTGTCCCCAGATAAGAGGCATTTCAATCCTTAAAATGGATGCTGCCTCTAAGCCTAGCTAAGTTTGGAGAGAAGGTATGCATACACAGAAGCCTGCTTTCCTTTGCCTCCCTTTCTTAGGCCACTAATTCCACTATAGTGGAATGCAATTGTCTGTCAACTATACCTACAAACATTGGCTGCAACTGTCACGTGTTTTGTCGCATGTGGGTTTCAGAAGTTCAAATATTGTTTATGACAGCACAAGAATTGCAGAAGCTGAACCAGTTTCTTGGGGCTCCCTGGACCTTGGAGGAGCAGACATTTTTCATGCTCTGAAAAAAAGTTAGAGATTTCAGGTCTGGGAGCTTCCAAAATAGGCTAGAGTATGTTAGCCTGGAGTTAATCCATGCTTAAGTCTACCATTGTAGCTGGAATTACCCTAGAGACACATCTGATCTGCCATGGCCTTCATCCAGAAAGATGTGTAATCATATGCCTACCTTAAGTCCAATAAATAACTTTCTTCTATCAGGTTGCTTATTTGAAACTAATAGGGCTATTCATATCTCCAGATTAGGCATACACATTCAAATATCTTGCTTAACTGAAGTCCATGATTTGTTATATCAGCCAAGACCTGGGTGAAAGGATTTTATTAACAATGAAGTCAGAATTACATATTTCAAGTTCCTCTCATTATCCCAGCAGGGATCATTTTTTTGTCATTAATTAATGAAATTATTATCTCAAATCAGCTTTAGCAGTGCTTGAAAATTTTGCAAGTATCACGGTGTAAGCATAACTAACAAAAAGGAGAAATAACCCTGTTAGTATAGCTAAACCTTCAGAATTTATACATTAGATTGTAGCAAACTTAATTTAACATTCTCTAAAAAGTTTCATGGATCTTTTTCTGCAAGATATTTTTTTCCATCCATCTATTTTAGAGCTGCGGTTTTACACTTCTATTCCAGCTAGTTAATTTTTATCCTTAAAGGCACACTGTAAGTTTTAATGTCTGAATCTTGCCGTCACTTTCACTTCCAAAAAAAACTAAAAACTTTTGGAGAAATATATTATTTATTTTGTATTTATCAGAAGGAGGTAATAATTCAGGAAGGTGTTATAACTAATGCCTGCAGGTCTGTCAGGTCCTGTACTGGGGATATGACCTGGTTTTTAACACACTGGAAAAAGTAGGAGGCTATTTAAACCCTTTGCTTTCCTTCTCAGGCCTTGAAAGCTGATGTGCCTCATCACGCACAGGGGCAGATACTGTGATGACCACCTGGCCCTGTGCAAAGTTGCTGGTGTGGCAAGCTGTTTGCAAGTCTCCCTTGGCTTAAGTTTCAGACCATCTGATCAATCTGTGGTGGCTGTCCAGATCACACAGAGCCAGATTCAGAGACCCTGGTTTGTAACGTATATACTCTGAATTGTAGGTTATGGCTTTTAATGATGAAGGTGGATTTGAAAAAAGAGAAGGAGCCAATAGGGTTTGGTTTTTCTTTTTTTTTCTCATGTCCTTCCTAGCTCCAAGGTGTTAGTTTAGAGCAGTTCACATTTGTACTAAAAAATGAAAAAGCATTGTGCATGTTGGCTTTGTTGAGCAATGAGCTTTGCTCTTCACGTCTGAAGGTGCCCCACTTTTTCTTTATCTATGTCATTTCACTTGGTGTCTGTTCAGATAACAATCTGATATTTACTCACACCCGAGAGTACCTCAGGCTTTCCTTGATACCTCCCTTCTCTTGGCTTCTCTCAGGATATGCCCCAGTGGCATTAATATTCAGCCTTTACACTGCTATTCCTCTGCAAGACCACTCAAGGATTCCCCAGAAGCTGTTCTCATGATTCCTTGGCCAATGGGTAGGGCTTTCAAGTTCTCCTTGTGTGCCCTGAAATGTTGCCTGATACTTGGTTTTAACAAGCTGCTATAGAGCATGCTGTTAACCACCACTTTCTAAAGGAAGTCTGTGGATTTCTGACCAAGCTCCTTTCTGTGCATGTCCATGACACTACTGATGGGTGAAATAAACTCTGCTGACAGCATTGCATCCCTTAAAAAACCTACTGTAGTTTAAAGCCCTTGGGTTATAAATTGTTGTGTCTCTTAAGAGCATTCATAGCATGGATGTACTACACAAAACCCGCAGAACAAGAAGGCATCCCTATTCTCAACTTATTAAGAGGTGAGATAAATGCAGCACATCACATGTCAGATTCTTGATTAGCTATGAGGAAAAAAAAATCCCAGACAGTACTGGCTGGCTGAATGATATATTCTCAGAACAGAATTAATTTCTGCCGTGCACCTGAACTGATTGATGATGGGATGGCCAATATATGACAGGGTGTTGCTGTCAGCAGCATGGCAATAAAACACAGTAATAAGGGACAGGGCCAGCATTCAGACTGATGAACAATATTTGTAAAGGTAATTCTACAGCTCTGCACTTTCTGAAACCATGTGCTCTCATAAGCTAAATTAGCATTCAAGCTCACAGCCAAAGGTTTAAAACACTCAGCATTGCAAAATAGTCTTATGGTATTTAGTAAATTGGAATGACCTCCAAAGGGATAGCAAAAGCATAAATGGAACAGAACAGACCTTTTTTTGAGAAGAAAATATACTTAGTGATGGCATTTTTCAGGGTCTTGTGTCAAATAGACAAATCCAGTAAAGGTAAATGAGGGTTATTGAAGGATAAATGGCAGATCCTGGAGACAAACTCAGTCTTCAGCAGCTCACTCAAGCTGTCACAGCTGGGGGTGTGCTGTCACATCTGCCTGACACCCTAGAAAAGTGCTTGGCAGCTTGTGTGTGCTGGGCAGGCATCTGCCCATAGAATTAACTGGTTATTTGGGTCTAGGCTGGAAGTGATTTTTGTGAGCTGCAGACTTTCCCTACCTGCATTTCTAGGTATTCCTGGAAGAGTAGAAAGAAGTCTGTGCATGAATACACAAAAGTGAGTTGTGAACTTATCCCTGTGCTCCTGACATGCCTATGAGATTTTTAATGGCCAGTTTTTGATGAAACATTGATGCTTTCTGATAAAGTTGTTCTCAAAGGCCTCAGTTCAACCAGGTATTTCAAGATGTATGAAAATCCACAGTCCTTTAGGAAGGTACTGGTACACTGAAGTCAGCAGTTTTAAACATGTACTTAAAGCTAAAATACCCCAAAACCAAATCTTGCGTTGTGGTGCTGCACATTGTAAAATATCTACATGTGAGACAAGATGCCCAGACTTGGACCTGCAATGCTTTCTTAGATGCCCCTGAGCACCCAGGACACATGGCAAAAAACTATAGAACTAGACTCTTAGCTGTCTGCAACTGGAAGCCCAGGGGCATATGATTGAAATGCATAAGTTCCTGCCTCCTTGCACAATTACAGCAGTGTAAACTAAATTGAATGGTAAAGTGGGTTGAAAGTGGATTGTAAAGTGAGTACTCTTACAAGGATACATTTTCATTTCCATCTCTTAACCTGCTTCTTAGATATATTTGTCAGTATAGATCTTGACATGTTTCTAAGCAGCCATCTTGTAACCTCCTAAAAATTTCCCCGACTTCCACTGTTTTGATACTGTGGCATACAATAAACCAGTGGGAGAATTTGCTCCCATTTTTCTGACAATGTTACCCTGTTTTATAATATCAGAACATGCCTGCACCTGCCTATTCCGCCATGGATTCTATAAAAAACTCAGGAAACTCAAGAAGAAACGTCATTGATAATTGATGTGACAAGGACAACCCTTGCAGAGACAGAGCGAAGAAAGACTTCTCCAGTTCTGAAGTAGCTTATAGGGACTTGTAATTCTGCTGTATTTCAGGAGAGAAGTGGTGGAGATTAACATTTTCCTAGTGAATAGATACAGTCACACAAGCAAATAGACACTGAAGGACATCAGTGGCTTCAGAGTCTACCTATCTCTTTGATTTTAATCAGTAGTGATTATGCCACAGTATAAGAGAGAGCCAGTGTGACAAAATTAGTGGTTGTTCATGCTTTCTTATGGTTCAAAGTTTCTGGAATTTACAATGTTTGAAGCACCTCCAAGTAAATTGCATGAAAAACAGACAGTATTTGCAAGACTGTTTAAGTCATAGAATCATAGAATAGTTAGGGTTGGAAAGTACCTTAAGATCATCTAGTTCCGACCCCCCTGCCATGGGCTAGGACACCTCACACTAAATCATGTCAACCAAGGCTATATCCAACCCGGCCTTGAACACCATCAGTGATGAAGCGTTCACAACTTCCCTGGGCAATCAATTCCAGTGCCTCACCACTCTCACAGTAAAGATTTTCTTCCTCATATCCAATATAAACTTCCCCTGCTTAAGTTTGAACCTGTTACCCCTTGTTTTCTCACTATAGTCCCTCATGAAGAGACACTCCCCAGCATCCCTATAGGCCCCCTTCAGATATTGGAAGGCTGTTATGAGGTCTCCACGCAGGTTTCTCTTCTCCAGGCTGAACAGCTCCAACTTTTTCATCTTATCTTCAAACAGGAGGTGCTCCAATCCCCTGACTATCCTTGTAGCCCTCCTGTACTTGTTCCAACAGTTCCATGTCCTTTTTAAGTCGCTTATTATCAGAACAAAAGAAGAGGACAAAGGCTTATCACCCAATTGCAGCTTTTTCTGTCATTCAGTGATACCCTCTAGATTCATGCTACACCCATCATTCTTACATAAAATACAAGCAATGAACGGGTGATGTTATCTCTGCTGAGCAATAGTGATGACGTGAAATGAGCAATTTCAGATAATCAGACGGAAGCACTCTTTTGTTTAAACAAATTTAAGAAATGGGCACTTGTGTAACATTTGCTTCTAATAATGCTTCCACTCTTTAAATATGTCAAAGTAACTTATACAGACAATTCATTCCAAGCCTGTGTGCAGTCAACCCATTGAACCTTCAAGGCATTTGAGCCTTCTTGTAACACTGGCATACTAGTTAATACTCTTTTGAGATACTTTATTGTCTTGGTTTAAGACTCTCAAACTCACGTAGTCGCTCTCTCACTCACTCCCCATTTTTTTCTTCCCCAGTCCCAGGGGGATGGGGAGGAGAATCGAAAGAATGCAACTCCCACAGGTTCAGATAAGAACAGTTTAGTAACTAAGGTATAACATAAATCACTACTGCTACCACCAGTAATAATAATGACAAGACAAATACAAGGAAAGAATACAAGAGCTCACTAGCTAATTTCCACCCAGCCTGACCAAGCAGTGCACCCCCATGACCTTATACCAAGTCCAACATGCAGTGCACCCCCCACCTTTCTGTGTCTCTGCTCTTCGTTTCTACATCCTGGACATGATGTGCTGTGGTATGGAATACCTCTTTGGTCAGTTTGGGTGAGGTGCCCTGTCTCTGCTGCCTCCTGGCTTCCTCCCGGCTTCCCCTCCTCCCTGGCAGAGGACATTTATTTAAGCAGAGAAGGAGTATTATCTTCACAAAGTCATTTAGATACTGGCAAAGCAGCAGAATAAGTTGGGCAGAAAGGCTCTTGGGCAAACGTGTGGGTAAAGAAGTGGATATACCCTAGATAGTAAGCTTTCAAATGTTTTCAGAGGGCCTTGAATAGCATCAGTAAAATCTCCATTTACATGATGTCTCAATTGTACTAGTCTTGTTTTCTTTATCTTCTTTGACACATTTCATTTGTCTGGTTTAAATAAGAGGAAAACTCTACCACAATATGAGCATAAAAGCTACAAGAAGATCCTGGGTATGTTGCTGCTAACTGAAGAATTCATGCTCAACTCTTGCATGTTTATAGAGAGCACTTTCTCTGTAATAGAGAGCATTTTCTCTTTCCAGCCCACAGGACATCATGACAGTGATGTGAGATAGATAATGCTACTTCCATAACTGTACTGGTTTTTGGCTGGGGTAGAGTTAATTTTCTTCATAATATAAAACAAAGCTGTGAAGAAGAAGGAAAGGGGGAATGTTCAGAGTTTTGGCTTTTGTCTGTCCAAGTAGCCATTAAGTGTGGTGGAGCCCTGCTTTCCTGGAAATGTCTGAACACCAGCCTCGCAGTGCTGAGTAGCGAATGAGTTCCTTTGCTTTGCTTGCATGTGCAGCTTTGCTTTACATTTTAAACTGTATCTATCTCAGCCGACAGTCTTTCACACTTGCCCTTCTTATTCTGCAGGTCAGTGTGCGACTGAGCTGCCCACTGCAGTTAACCCACAACAGTAACACTCTCCTGAAAAAACTTTGGCAAAATATAAACCATACAAATGGCCATATTTTCCACCCTTTTTATGCAGTATAATGTATTTCAAGGGACTTCTGGAAAAATCTGGATTTGGTGTTAGCTATGTCAGCTTTGAAAGGATTTCACTTTATTCTGGAAACCTTGTGTGCTGGCTGCTTTCCTCAGGAATCATAGAATGGTCTGGGTTGGAAAGGACCTTTAAAGATGATCTAGTCCAGGAAGTCCAAGACCATCTAGTCTGAGAAGTGATGATTCAGTCTTGCTACTTGCTTTGGTAGAGCCCTTCTACTGAGAACATATGTGTTATGAGCAACCTAGGCATCTGCTTGACTGGGAAAGTCTGAACTTCTGAACCCAGTACTGGTGATTCATTAGCATCTGGCACCATAATTGCATTGAGTAGGAATGAAAAAAAACTGATGCAAAGGTTGCTTAAGCAGTCACTGGAATCCCAAATGAATATGGTGAAATATTTCCTTACTAAAATATTTTTTGCAGTAATTGCTTATTTAACATATCAGTGTGTTTGTTACCTGATTTTTTTATTCAGACTTAAACTGTAACAGCTTATTTAAAACTGCATTTATTATTTTTCCTATGCAGTCTGCATAAATGAGTGTCAATAGTAGCAGCAGGGAAATGAATCAATTTGTAATTGCAAAAGCATTAAATATATTTTGCTACTGTCTGAATGGAAAACATTTCAGATGAAAAATTACTTCCACCCACTTGAAGCAGGAAATCAAAAGTTGTGCTTTAGTCTTTGCCTTTTAAAAATAGCTGACGACCAGATTTTTTTTTTTAAATTTCTTTTTTTTTATATTTCAGCTTTTCTCTGAAAATGAAAGTCAATGTTATTTCTTTAAAATCACATTATTTAAAGAAACAAGAATAAGGTCTGTGTTGGAAATATTTAATATGCATACTTCAGGAAAACTTAGCATATATTTCAAAGCACTTGTGAATGAGTTTAGTTGGTGAATATACCTGTAAAGAATTTCTCAAACAAGTGGCAAATGAAGTATTCTGTGTTGTTATTTAAGCCTCATGACTTACACGTCTTCATACTTTATGTGAAAGACAGGCAACTGCTGATGCAAATTGTCATTTGAGTGCCTAAGGGTCTAACTACACTTGCAACTGTGAGGAAACAAGAATATGCATATGTTCATACATTCATATACACTTAATTCAGCTGCCAGTCAGGACAACTGCCTGCTGAAAAACTCACTGTTAAGAATATGGACTTGGAAAAATGTAATAGCAGAACCTCTAAAAAGAATGGTGGAAATGACTTGATAAAAGCATCCTTAATGCCAGATCCATCCCAACTTAATTAACAAGTCACACACAGTCTGGCTATAGTGTTCATTGGGAGAGAAATGTTTTGGATATAACAGGTTATATTTACCACAGTTTCTTAAACATATTATGAATAGAAAGAAAAAATATCTTAAAAGTCAAAGTCATGACAAGAACACAAAAAAAGTAAGCTGGAAAGAAAGAGAAAAGCGCATGAACAAGGCAAATGGGCAGATGGAGTACTGCCTTGTTTCTTGCAGTTTGTGCATGGCATCTTGACGCCTAGTGGAAGACAACCAAGTTCCATGAAGGTGAAAAACAGCTGAGAGACTAGTCAAGGCGACTTTGATGTATGAGAAGGAGAATAAATCCATGTCTGTGGCTCCATGCTGGTCCTGGCAGCCACTGAGCAACAGCAAAAAGTGAAGCACAGTGCAGGGAAGGTTATAGAAACATGCCTGTGAGGTGGACTGGGGGATAGGTCCTGCATTATTTCTTTTGTATATTACTCAAGATGCTGAAATGATTGACAAAATACAGCACTGTTCTAGAGAACTACTTTCTATTTCAGGCGCACACTTGGAATTCCATTTCCTAATGTGAAATTACAAGTTTAACTGTTATTACATACATAATAAATAGATTACATGCATACATAACAAATTAGTTTTTACTTCGTCTACATATCTGGAGTTTGTGTCAAGCACACACAGGATATTCCCCTCTGTTGTGTGTTGCAAACCCAGTGTAAATCCATTCCTGTGCAATATTCTGCAGAGGTCTTCTCTTCACTGATGGCTGTTAGCCCTGTCCCTTTTACAAGAAGCAAAAGATGTTTGAAGCTCAAAAGAACAAAGGGTAACCAGAATAATATTAATAGCAGCATAAAGTGACAGTAGTTAAATAATTTTAAATTAAGAACTAGAATATATTTGACAATTAATTGTTCTTGGTATGTGAAGGAGGAGTCCGGCTCAGCACAAATGAAGGAAAACTGATTTTGCTTCCTGAGATTCCCAACTGAAAACAAGGATCCTCTCGGAACAACCCCCAAAGTCAGCTTTTGTTGTCACTGACAAATTTTCAAGAAGCATGTAACGCAATGACACAATAAGCGTGTTAGAAAATAGAAGATACTCTTCAGATGAGGACATTGCAACTTTGGAATTCATTCATGCCTTTTTAATACATTTCCATTGACACGCTATCTGAGGCAACCCACTGAAAGTAGGAGAGAACTAGATTGCCCTTTTTTAATTTCTGTTAGCTTGTGGTATGTGTTAATTTCTCAAAAAGAAGCCTTAGCAGCTCCATTTGTGCCCATATGAATTTTCATGGAAAGATGCATTGGGAGTACTTTTTTCAGCTTGAACTATGCTTTGACAGCTAGCTACCACAGTTTCAGCTGCAGAAGGCTCAATCCAGATTACTGCTGAAAGGAGCATGACCTTTGTTTTTATGGATGCAGAACCCGGTAAAGTATTGGAAGACAATAAGTATTGAAGAAAAGCAGTTACTTACACAAATAAAGTTCTCAAACATGTCAATTTTCTTACTCAGATATTGATTGCTATTGCTTGTTTAGTTATTTGACTTCAGTAAAGCACGTAGAAAGACAGAAAAGCTGTTGCACAGAACATATTCCAGCTGGTGAGGTTTCTGAAAGGCATCTAGAAGAGGCTGTGTGAATGCAGGAGAAGGAAAGAAGCAAGCATAGCAGGTGACATAGGGCAGGCTAATGCCTTCAGTTCTTTTTTTTTTCTTTAGTTTCTCCCAGGTTAACTGTGAGTGGACACTTGCTGTAATGAGTTATAACGTAAGGATACAAATTTACACCAGTGAGTACTTAGGGAAGAAGTGCAGCAGTTTCTGATCCATTCACAAGCATCCACCAGAGACCCTGGCAAAGAGGGGTCCAAGGGGCAGATGAGGGACAGAAAAGAAAGAAGTTCACCTACAAAGAGAAAAAGGAGAATCCATTAATTAAGCATTTTAAAGGCCCATACATAAAATAATTTGGTGATATATATCAGCTAATATGGATTAGCCAAGAAAAGGTCATGTTAAACCATCTCTTTAGCTCATTAAGGGGAAGTAAAAGGTGTGAACTTGACCTGAGTATGACTTTTGACACTGTCTTGCACAAGCAAGTTACAGAAATATGATCCAGCTGAAATGACGATGAATTGGGTGAATAATTGCATTAATTGCTCTAGAAACTGTGACGAAGGATTCCATTTGAAATTAGTGGCCCATTTTAGTGGAGTCCTGCAGAGGTCTGTCTGGTTTACTCAGTATAGACATTAATGTTTTAGAGTATGGAATATGACAGATGCTTATAATCTTTGCAAATGAAACAAAATTGATAAGAACTGAAAGCAGTTTGTCAGGCTGGATTTTAATTCAAAATGCTCTAGATGCATTGTAAAAGTGATCCAAAATCAACAAGATGGAGTTCAACCAAAGCAAGAGCAAAGAACTGTGGCTAGGAAAGAAAAATATAAAAGGCAGCTATAAACTGAGATGTATCTGCCAGGGCATCTGTACTGTGAAAATGCATTTGAGAGTTGGAGTGGAGTACAAGTTGGGTCCTTTCTGGGGATGTATTAGCAAATGTGTAATGTGCAAAGAACATGGTAATAAATGTATGTTTCTCCACAGTGCAGGTGAGACCTCAGCTGGAGTAGGGATATCAATCTGTGAAGTAGAATGAGAATACTCATGAGACATACAGAAAATAGGAGCAATAATGATAAAAGCTTTGGATCACAGAAGAAACCCTTGAAGGAATTGTCCTTTTTCTGGAAATGGTTGGTGAGCAGATATGACAATTGTGTTTAAACTGTGACTAATACAACTAGAATGGTTATCATTCTTCTTGTAACTGGGTAGTAGGATAGAAACTAACCACCTTAACTATCAAAACAGAAGTTCAGATGTGAACTGGAAGAGACCACTTTGGGAATTTGTGGGATCATTGCCTTTGGACAGTATTATAGATCAGGCCAGTGCCTATTAGAAAGGTTTTCCTGGTGATTAGTTATACCTATGTGGGATCAGAGAAAGATAATGAGTTACATGACTTACAGAACATTACCCAACCCTGTTTTTGAATGATTTTGTTGATTGACATTAATTCATGAGGGTATTCTGTTGTGAATTAGAGCAGCTAACATATCTTTAAAAACTTATCAAACAAGAACTGAGGGACTGAGCAGGAGAAGGTTATCTGCTGGTAAAGACCTTGGTGCATTATGCTGCAATATAACTGCTGCTTAGATTGGATGGCTGTGCAAAGTCATCAGTGTGCGCTGTGCTTTTCTGTCCATCTCAAAACTGGCACAAATTCTAAAAAAGTAATTGCTTTGACTATGCAAATGCTGTATCTTAGCTGGGACAGTTTTCTTACTTGGGTTTTAAATTAAGTGACTAGAACTGGGCTGTATAGAAGGAATCAATTTTTTACCACAGAAAGTAATCCTCGTGAATCTCCTCAGCTAAAGATAATGAGAAACAGAATAAAAGTTGCCATCAGCAAACTGACATTGTCAGTTGATAGCAGGAGAAATATGTTCCTTACCTGCTATGCTTTTACATCCCGTGCTGAACTGCTCCACCTCCTATTTTTTGCATTTGTGAAAATGTAGAACTGTTTTCATTTCCTTTGGCAAGACTTTCTTACTAGACAGGTAACACCAGATATGTAGGGATAAACAAGATACCTGTTAACCAGGATAGGAAGTAGTAAATCACAGGTAATAGTGGCGGTTTTAAATTTATCAAAACCCAAGGCTAGTGTTTGATGATAAGGACTTACCTGAAACTGCAGTTCTGCCTTAAAGTAAGCCTTATGCAGTGATCTTTTCTGCTGCCTGGAAGTGAGAAAACTGTTGTCCAAAACAACACCAGAACTTAGGCTCTTTAACCTTGAGACCAAGTCAAAGTTCAGTAGTACCCCGGGGTATAACTACCTCACATGTTGGGTCGGATATGAATTTTGAAAGCTGTTAGCTGGCAGCTGAGGAAATCAGTTTTGAGGCTGAAGAGTTTCATAAATCTGAAAAGTCTCAACATTGTTTTCTGCAAGGTGAAAAGGAATAGAAGTGAGTTCTTGTACAATTCTTTTTCTTTGAGCTAGTCTGTTAATAGCCATAAAATCTCTTAACACATGCTCAAGGTTTATCTGCAGATAATATGCATTTGTCCTGTTTCGGCTTGTACTGTATTTCATTTGAGGATAGGAGGACATTAAGTCAGACAAGTAAATGGGTATTCCTTTTGAACCTTGTCATTGTGGGGTGCTTTATGTACTAAGGTTGCAATCCTATGATCTATTGATGAAAATGTTGTGCCCATTTTCTGCTGTACAGGACAAGGACTGAGTGGATGAATGTTGGCTTGGTATGTTTTAATCAACAGATCATTTCTGAAGGAAAAGTTTGTGTAAGTTTTATATATAAACATGTTTTAAAATAATCCTAGGATTTGTCACACTGGCTATAGGTCTCTCTCCAGGCTAATGAGCTAAGAGATTATTTTAATGTCCACTGATAAAAGTAGAAAGAACCCCTTTGCCAACAGTGAGGCTGAGGTCCTCGACAGAGTATTTTTTAAGCATAGAAAATTATCACTTGATTACTTACTCTTTCTGTATTGTGAACCAATTTGTTGGACAAGCTGTTGTGTGAATACACGTTACAGAAATGTTGAATACAGGTGAGCTCAGAGAGCACAGCAAACCCAAGTAAGACCTGAAGGTGTACTCAAGATTGTTTCTTACTTTAATGTAGATTTTTATGGGTATGTTGAGCAATGCTAGTTGTACGCTATTTCCAACTTCTGGATGGGTAGAGAATCCATCTGTAACTGAAAGCTAGTAAATACTTTGTTTAGTCAGTGTCAAAATCACCAGATAAAGCATCAGATAAAAATGCTTTTCCAAGGAGCAGCTTTAAATAATCTGTACTGTCCATATTCCTTGATGCTTTGATTTCAGACAAATATTTTTAGTATAGATTTGCCTTCAGGTTGAGAGGACATATGAGTTTACTATAATTTTTGCAGCTTCTGCTGAATGGAAAATCCTGTGATCCCATAGAAAATCATATAATCTGTGCAGCGGGCTCTGGGAGAAATCTGGAAGTTCTTGCTTGCACATGAACTAAAGTCAAAGAGAGTTTTTGAAATTATGAGATCCCAGCCAGGAAAACTCTTCAGCATATGCAGAAGGATGCTCCTACTCAGGAGAATGCTGATGTGTACTTTAAGTTAAGCAGATACATCAGCAATACCTACTTCAGTGAGACATCAAGTTATGCTTGAGATTAAGGAAATGGTATAAGCATGTGTTCAATAGGTATTTTTTGACAGGGGGGACTTATGGAAAGATTTCAGGATTTGATTTTATATGAAGCCTGTTATTCTGGGAGAGCTGGGAAGAGCCTCTCCTTGTTTTAAATGCATTTGCAAATGTGGAAGCCCAGACCTGTCCTCCTGAGACTAATGTAACTAACTAGGGCTAATGTAGGAGGGTGGTCCCCTCCCTTTTCATGGTGGTGGTACCCATTCAAAAGCTGGCTCCCTCTTCAAAGGGTCTAACTGACACAGTGTTGGCTGGCAGAATCTCACCGTTTGTAGCAGAATTCAAATGAAACCTAATGAACTGATCAACCTCTGTGCTGGCATCAAGAACAGAACAAGATGACAGATCCTCACAGGAGAACCTTCAATCAAGAAAATCAAATATCTGCCACCTCTTATAGCCCACTGTGTTGCCACGTCCAGGCCTTGAGGTGTTAAGAAGCAACAGTGATAAAGTCCTGGGAGGAGGTTTGCAATCATATGAACGTGCTCAGTAACAAAGCCTGGCAGTTAATGAAAAAAATGGAAACCAGAGGTTATTTTTTTTTTTAAATCTCATGCTTCTCAAACTATGCTCCCAACTTCATAGAAAATAGTTCATGAATTCAACTTACTCAAGGCTGGATTTTTCAATGCCAGTTATCTAATTACAAGCTTTTAGCAACAGGCTAGAGGATGGCACTTAACATGATGAGCCTACAATACTCTTGGGCTCTATTATGTTGTGGAGTCCCTTGCCTGCCATGCCGTGTTGCTGTATTAGTGAGGCGATAAGCCAAATTTGGAAGGCAGAGTCTCTCAGTAGGTCCTACTAGTCTCTCTGTACCTGTGCTAAAAGTAGCTGTCTGGCTTCTAGACAGCTTGGAGCGCAAGAAGCATTGATGTGAGTGTGGGTATAGACTACGAACACCATAACAATTGAAAAGTCTATAGGTCTGGTTCCTACTGCTCTGTTGTAGGGGTGGACAGGACGGCTGCTGTACCTACACAGTGTGATGTGGAGTAGGAGAGCATGAGTCCCTTTTAACTATTATCCCACTGCAAATCTGCATCTGTAGACCTCTTTGAAATAATAGCAGAAGTGTCACAAAGTCCTGGAAACTTAATCAGGATCTCTCAGGATGCATTTTCTTTAAGACAAAGGACTTCTGAACTTAAGAAATACTTTGCTTCATCCTAGAAACAGCAATCGGACATTTCTCACAGTCATGTCCAGGAATACGGAGAATAAATCATCTACAAAATGGTTAAGTGGGGAAATAAGGAAGGTATGTACAATAGAAGAAAGAATTAAGAGCTTCACGAGAATTGGTGGGAGTTTTTCACTGCTGTTACCTTTATAAACACTCAGTCCATGTGAAATTAATGAGAAGGTAGCAAAGGGATTTGTCCTGACAGGCTGCAAAGTTGGTGGCTAGCGTTTGAACCATGAACAAAAAGTGAGTTGCTGAGTGGAAGGACAGAAATTGCAGTCATTAGAAGGAAAAGAACAAATTTAGACAAAGCAAACAGATGCTGACAAACATTGCCACATCTCATTTTGGTTTGCATGCTGATGCTTTGCGGCATCTACCACTGAGAAGCAGAGTGGTGTCATTTTCCTTGCTAAACTCACTCAATTTTGGTGTTTAGGCTGTTTCATTAACAGTGCAACAGACACTGACACTGTTGTCTGAGCTATCAGGAGATAGCATTCTGTAAATTATTTTTTCTATTTTCCCCCATCTCCATTGGAATATTAGTAATTTTCCATAACCTTTAGCTATACTTGCTGAGTATCTTGTAACTGTTTATTTGTAGCATTGTGAATGCTTACATTTCCATTCCCAGTGTTTCAGCTCTCTCTACCTCATATTTGGAGAATCTGTTAAGGCAACTATGAAATATAGTTCAAAATATATTTGGAATATCTTTTACTTTCAATTTTAACTTCTTTCCCTTTTGTCTGTCTTTTCTATCCTTTTAAAAAATAATAATTTCCCTGCTCTTCCAGCTTGCTGATTGATTTGTTTTTCTTCAGAAGCTGTCTGGAGCTTGTATAATGAAGCTAAAATGAGTTCGCTTCAAACCCTTCCATCATTCTCACTTCCCTTTGGAATCTAAGTTGTATTCACTTTGAAAGCATCTGAATCTAAGAAGGAAGAGGGCTTCCAAACAGTAATTAATCAAACTATGTCTTGCTCTAGAAATTCTTGTCTCTGCCTCCTACAGTTTACACAATGGACCATTGGGTAATGTATCTGGAGGCACAAGGCAGATTTTTTTCGTAACAAAAAGTTAATATTGTACTCTGTACCTTCTGTACTTTCTGTAATACCTAAATTAACATTTAATTTAAATTACACAGAAGCCAGTCAATTCTAGGAGTAAATCTCCTGCACTTGGCAAAACAATGACAATGCAAGTTATTTATTACTAGTGTTGAGGCTATAAAAGTAATAATGATGGATTATTTTGCAGTGCTTTGCAGATATATGGCATGTATAAAGTATTATAACTATTGTTTCTACTGTTATTTTGAATGCAGATAGCAAGTTGTCACTCTTCTTAACATCGCCCTTCCTTTAAAAAAGTGTTTTTAGAAGACTGGAAGTATTCTGAAAGGCACATGGAAAAGTTCAGCCTCTCCCCAGTTTTTGACCATGAATCTGTAGATCAATGAAAAATGCTGAGTTTTGAAATGTAGTCGAAAAGAAAGCATGAAGGTGAAAAATTCACCTTTTAGTGATGCACTCTTTTTTTCCTTTGTCTTCTAATTTCAGAAATAGCTCTGGAAATCTGAAGACTTTCTTTTCAATTGGTGCTCCCAACAGTGAGTGTAAGTGACATAGTTTCCTAGCAGAGAGATGCTCATTGTTCAGAAAGATCTCTTCACCTTCCACCAAGCTTGAGCTGGCACCTCTCTCCCAAAGCTAAACTTTCAAGCCTCACATAGCTCCTGGTGGAAAGGAAAGGACAGGATAAAGTCATCAGGCCTCTCATGGGATTTACAAATAAAGAACTGTAAAGTGATTCATCTAGTTAGGCAAGCAGTGGAGAATATGAAGTGTATCTCTAATTTATTACTTTGATATCTTCTGCTGAGCAGGAATGTATGCCTATGTCATATGTATTTCAGCAAGGTCTTTACACACCCACTGGGAGCATTCCAGCAGTTTAATCTGAAGGCAGTTTGCTTGGCCCTTGCCTATTATTAATACTCCAGTTTATCAGAAGTGCCAGAGTTTATTGTGCTTTGTTCCTGGCACCTTGGGAGCTTAGAATGCAGCAGAATGATTAGCCATTTACTGTTATGCTTTTCAGGAAAGCAGAAGCATCTTCATATTTGCTATTCAGATGTGATCTCTGCATGTATTGGGCTATGTACAGGCATCTGTGTTTTTATATGTGCTTTTTCTTTGCTCAGCCAGTGAGTATATGGGATAAGACATGGAATACTGAGTGCAAGAGATGGAGCGTGGAGTCTCCATGGGACAGGTCTTTGTCATCAATCCCTTGCCCAGCAGCTGCCCACATGTTAGGCATGAATGATGATAGCTCTGAGCTCCGTGGATTGCCCCGGATCTCCTGATGCTTACGGGATATGAATTATCTGCTTGGTTGCCTTTGAGATCACTTTGGGAGGGAAGAGGTGGATCAGCTAAATGAAATCTGGTCTCTTACAGACAGTTCAGACAGCTTAGTAGAAAGTGATGTAGACTGCTGCCAGTGTTCACCATGGCAAGTTCAAGTTTAGCGGAAACCTAGAAAGCTTGTTCAAAGCAGTTTCTTCTGTGTCTGCCAGAATGTAGAGCTACAGTATGTCACAACTTTACATCTGGGTTTTTGTTTTTCTTTCAAAATGCACTGTTCTGCTTCTACTGTCCATCCTTCACACAAGAAAAAGTCACAGAGTCTTCCTAATCATCTGGGAGCAAACACATCAATCTGTCTGGGAGTCTGACCAAAATGATGTAATGGAAAGAACATCATGAAGTGGAAGCAGCAATAGCCAAAACAAGTGTTAATCTAAAGGGCATGAGTGGCACATTCTCATAGAAACATTTCTACATCACTTGCCATCTGAGACAAAGAAGTGTGTTTCTTTCTAAAAACCAGCTGCTATTTTACAAAACAAGGTGGTCATGATGTAAATTCCCATATCCATTTTAGGTCTATCCAGTGACCAGTATAGAGTGATACACAAGACATTCTGCATTGGCCCCTTTTTTTTACATGTTTTGTAATAAATATGGTGAAGAGGTTCCAAAGTTGGATACCTGGCTCAAGCTGGTATGAAGACAATTCAGCAGAATATAAGTAGACATGAAAATCTCCTAAAGAGAAGCTTACAAGCTGTGGAACAGCATTCAGAGAACAGACTAGCAGGCAGGAGGTCTGCAGTCTTTCAAAGAACTAACAAAAACCTATCCAATCTTTTGTGCTTTGCACATCACTACTGTGCAGTAGGAAAACGCACTGGGAAATGTCTGAATATGACATTCAAAGATGTTTTACATGAACTGGGACTTATGCTGTGATCGCTAATGCCTAGAGACATGTTAGAAGGTGTACCCATAGGGTACAAGTATCACACATAGGAAAATGTGTGATAGTTGTAACCTATGGCAAATCAGCTTGTGTATAAGGAGATAATTAGAGAGCACACAATGTGAAGCTGTGGCATTCAGGCAGCAGGATACCACTATGACTTTTTTGTCATCAGTATGCAGTGGCACGCTGTGACATACTCTTTGGTCTATAACCCTGTTGGGATAGAAGACCGTACATGGCAGAACCTATTTTGAAGGGATACTTTGATTGAAAATACTGGAGTGAGCTGGGCTGGTGGGAAGGGCAGAGCCTGGAACTTTCACTATGAATATTCATCCCTGGACAGAGGAGGACCTGGTGAAAGATGCAGGCACTGCAAAGAGAAAGTAGGCAGTAGCTAGTTTAAAAGATTGAGTCCTGAGTTTCCCCGTTGGAAGCATGCTGGACAGCAGGATATCTTCCTCAGTTTCACAATATTGGTAAACAACCAAAGAGGATTCCCAGCAGAGTCCACAACATGGTGCTGATAACGATTTGACATGAACAGATCTGCTACAATCTGAGAATCCCCAGGACCTCAAGAAACTCCTATGTAGGGACTCCATCTGTGAATCTCAAAACACAGATAATTACATGGAAAACAAATGGAGACAGCTTTATGTGTGCAAACAAACTGTTTCTCTGCTTTATCTTATCAGGTAGCTATGGCTGTGATCCAAAGTGACACCAGTAAATGAACACTAAGGCAAGTCTGTCACTTCCACAGCTTCCATTATTTTCTTAAAAATTTTGCTCCTAACCTGGCCAGATTCTGCAAAGCACCATCCTGACAGGAGAGTTCTACTGGAACAGTGCCATGTAGGGGACAAGGGAGGAAGCTGGAGTAGCTCCAAAGACGATGCAGAGCTCTGGAAAACCAGGGTTTATTAACCCTGTTGTGCATGAAACTGCTGCGTTTCTTAAACTTGCTGTTGGCTACTGTCGTGGTTTGAGGCCCCTCAACCAGTTCTGTGCACCCCCCGCCCCCCCTCTTTCTTCCCCAGTCCCGGGGAAATGGGAAGGAGAATCCAAAGAATGCAACTCCCACAGGTTGAGATAA
>JASSUY010033847.1:0-32267 GCA_032466535.1 Forpus xanthops
GGACACCTCACACTAAACCATGTCACCCAAGGCTCTGTCCAACCTGGCCTTGAACACTGCCAGCAATGGAGCATTCACAGCTTCCCTGGGCAACTCACTCCAATGCCTCACCACTCTCACAGTAAAGAACTTCCTCCTTAATCCAATCTAAATTTCTCCTGTTTAAGTTTGAACACATTATCCCTTGTCCTGTCACTATAGTCCCTCCCCAACATCCCTATAGCCCCTCTTCAGATATTGGAAGGCTACTCTGAGGTCTCCATGCAGTTTTCTCTACTCCAGGCTGAACAGCCACAACTTTCTCAGCCTATCTTCATACGGGAGGTACTCCAGTCCCCTGATCATCTCGTGGCCCTCCTCTGCACTTGTTCCCACAGTTCTATCTCCTTTTTATGTCGAGGACACCAGAACTGTGCACAGTACTCCAAGTGAGGTCTCACGAGAGCAGAGTAGAGGGGCAGGAACACCTTCAACCTGCTGGTTATGCTACTTTTGATGCAGACCAGGATATAGTTTAAATTCTGGGCTGCATGCACACACTGAAGCCAGTTCATGTTCATTTTCTCATCAACCAACACCACCGAGTCCCTTTACTGCTCTGAATCTCTTCTCTACCTAACCTGTAGCTGTGCCTGGAACTGTTCTGACCCAGGTTTAGGACCTTGCACTTGGCAGGGTTAAACTTCATCAGATTGGCATCAGCCCACCTCACAAGCATGTCAAGGTCGCTCTGAATGGCGTCCCTTCCCTCCAGCATACCAACTGAACCACACAGCTTGATGTCAAAAGCAAATTTGCTGAGGGTGCATTCAATACCAGTGTCCATGTCACTGACAAAGATGTTGAACAAGATCAGTCCCAACACCGATCCTGTAGGGACACCACTCGTTACCGGTCTCCAGCTGCACATTGAACCATTGAGCACAAATTTTGCATGCGGCTATCTAGCCAGTTCTTTGTCCACAGAGTGGTCCACCTATCAAATTGATGTCTCTTCAACTTAGAGACAAGGATGTCATGTGAGACAATGTTGACCGCTTTGCACAAGTCCAGGTAGATGACATCAACTGCTCTGCCCCTGTCCATCAATTCCTTAGCTCCGTCATAGAAGGCCACCAAATTGGTCAGGCAAGTTTTCCCCCTAGTGAAGCCATGTTGGCTGTCACCAAACACCTTTTTGTTTTTCATGTACCTTAGCATGCTTTCCAGGAGAACCTGCTTCAAGATTTTGCCAGGCATAGTGGTGAGGCTGAGTTGTCTGTAATTCCCTGTGTCATCTGCTTTCTCCTTCTTGAAAATGGGGGTTATATTTCCCTTTTCCCAGTCACTAGGATCTTCACCTGACTGTAATGATTTTTCAAATATGGTGGGCAGTGGCTTAGCAACTTCGTTTGTCAGCTCCTTCAGGAGCACGGATGGATTTCTTTAGGTCCTATGGACTTGTACATATTCAGGTTCTTATGATGGTCTTGACCCAGATCCTCTCCTACAATGGGCCCAGGGTCTTCATTCTCACTGTCCCTGCTTCTGCCTTCCCAGACTTGGGTGGTATGGTTAGAGCATTTGTCATGATGACCGATGCAAAGAAGTCAGTAAGAACCTCAGCCTTTTCCAATTCATAAGCCAGAATATATTCACAAAGTGCTTTTTGCAAGATGGACTCTGACATATCATATGGGACTTTTTCATGATGCTATCTATTTTTTTGCTGATGAACAATAAAATCTCACATTTCTTACAAAGTTTATTATAAATGATGCTGTCAGCTTTAAGGACCTTGATACAGGTATTCTGCTAGCATAGGTTTACAATGAGAAATACCTTTCCTTACTGTATTTTAAATTTTGGGAAGTGGAGACTACAACTAAGAAAAGAACTGTAATGTTTCTGAGTTTAAAGAATTGCTGTTTGGCTATGTAAAATAAATGGGATATGATGGAGTAGCTGTAAAAGAGCTTGGGGAAATATCTAGAAAATCAAACTTATTACAATCACAAATTTTTCTGTTTGCTATAAATGACTCTAACAATTTCATATTAATGTATGATGGAAGTCTCAACAACTTCAGTTTGCTGCAGACACCATCTCACCAATATGAAGGTAGTGAAAGGGATGAAAACCTAGGTAAAGGCTTTTCACACAAGTTCGTTGAGCTTTAATTTAGTTTCTTCATTCAAATCTTTTAATGTAAAGGTCAAACATTCATGCCACCTCATCAAACGTACTTTGTGGATGCCTAAAACATATTTACAGATGTCTTAGAGAAAATGTGTAGATGCACAGCTCCACTCGCTCCATTCAGAAGTCACTGTTATCAAGTTTGTGGTCCTCCTCCTCATAGTGACTAATTTGGCAGTAGGTGAAATCATGAATAATTTTTTTTCTTTGAGTTCTTCAACATTTTTGCTTCCAGCTGATAGCTACAAAATGCTGAAATTCTATGAAGTACAGGAGAATAAAAGCGTCATCTTGAATTAAGTGATCTCCTAAAGTACCAGAGATGTGCAGACTCTGCAGAAATCCTATGAAAAATCCCACATTCTTTCCCAGTAATAAATTCTATTTCTTAAAAACCTGGAGAAATGCAGCGAGAAGCATAAAATAGAACATAAGTTGTGAAATCTATTTCTTGCTTTCACTTCTTCACATCTTCATTACTATATAGCTGACCATAGCCGATGATGGCCAGCCATAATAGGTTTATATTATCATAGACTTACTCAATGCATTAAATTCTATCTTGGATTATATATGAACAGAAATCAAATTCATGAGACTAATCCAGATATGAAATGGAATACATTTTCTCAACCCCCTTGAACCACTGTCAGTCAAGACAATTTGGGAAGAGAAAAACTTTATCTTCTCTATCAATATTTGTGTCTTATAGTAATACTGGATATAGCTATCTGCTGCTTCTTTTGTGCTCTTCCTGTAGACATTACATCTGTTCTGGTGCTGGTTTCAGTCAGTTATTAGACAATAGAAACTCTTCAAGTTTAGCCATGGCTTTTCCTGGTTTGAGCAAATATCTTCAATAAAGATGAAATGGATAAGACTACGTTATAGAACACAGGTTATTTTATGAGGAAGGAATTTAAAAATCACAGATGTTAACAAATCATTTTTGGTGTTGATTACAAACTTGATTAAAAATTGCACAGTGCTTACTGAGTAGAGAAACATTATAGCACCCATGGAACATGGAGTCTAGAAATGACACATTAATCTACATAAATCTTGCACCTATGTGTGCTTGGTAATATAAGCCCAAGCTGCTCTGTTTACGGCTTGACCGACTTTTATTTTCACAATGACCATCTCAGAAGCTATCACATCCTTTTCCTGCTAGCTTGGCTAATGGAGCTCTGTTTCCCTGTTCAGTTGAGTTGTGATTGATACTATTTACCACAGGTAAACACTTGCAAAGTGTATCTTATTTCTATTTTGAACTAGAAGCCAATTGCATTGATGAATTCTTACTTTAGTGTCAAGTATTCCTGTCCTGAGCTGTTATGATGGCCACAGTAACTAAGGCTGATTTTTTCTCCTTTAAACTTGAGAATTCAAGAGCATCTTGAGAATTAAAGAACAGGCAGCTGAGAAATACTTTAATTTATTGGTGAATGTATAAGTCCACTCATATTACTGAAAAAAAAGATGTGGAGAGTTTTAATTTGTTCAGGTCTAATGCATACATTACTATTAATTTTGAATGAATCTATTTTGAATAGGAGCTGTCTATTATATTCAGGTGATATTCTGGAAGGCAATGACTAGTTGAATTGCCTCCAGTAGTAATAGTCTTGCAATTAAAGCCAATGCTATTAATCCATCCATCTCTTCCCACTTTCTTTAAATACTTTTTATATCATGAAAGCCATGTCCTGCAGCCCAAGGAGCTTAGCTGACAGAGAACTAAGACAAAAATCCCTTTGCCCAAATGCTTGCTCACAGCCAACTGCAGAAGGCTTAGGCTAAAGAATATTGGTGCCAGTTTGCTTAGTAAGTGAAGAAAGCGAATATGTACTGAGTAAATAAGAAAGAATCTGAAAATTTTATTTAAAGCCTTGCAATCGCTCAATTCATGACAAAAAAATCTTGGAGATGTTATTAGCAAGTAGTGTTTATTGCTGATCCTCTCCTGCAAGGGTATGATGCAGTTATAGAGGGTAGAGTGATGACAAAAGACAATGACAAATCTGAACAAGGATCGTTAGGTGAAAAACATTCTTATAGCTAAAAATAGAATAAGTCAATTTTCCATAGACCAGTTGTTACTCTGGTAATTTCTCACTGACATGGTCAGAAGTGGAATGGTCAAGAGTGGCATGACTATTTTTTTATATTTGAAAGAGAAACCTTATTCATAAAGGAGTAATTGTCAAGAACAAAGGATTTTTTTCAAGAAATCAGTGAGAAGATTGTTACAGATGTTATGAATTGTACCTCCAAGCTCATCTAAGACTGAATGGAAAGGCTATTGATATTACTGATAACTTTACCCCTTCTTTTATAGAGTAAGTCTCACAGTTCCAGGACAAATTCATTCATTTTCTGTGTTATCTCTGCCTGTCCTGTCATCAATTCTTCCTGAGTCCAAGGGGAAAGGTTTTTCCCAACAGGTGAGAGTATGCTATTTAAACTCATCTCTGGTTGTCATGGCTGCTTCTCAAGGATCTTCTTACAGCAATCATGGATCCTTATGGCTTGTCCTTAGCACCCATTATTGCACTTAGAGCCACTCTTGAGTCATTCTATAACCAGTATCACTTATGTCCATCTTACTATTTTCTCACTTAAGTTTTCTATTACTGTCATGATTCTGAGTCTTCCCTTGACATCACAAAAGTAGGTACTTTTGTTCAACTTGTCCTGAGTTTCCTGGTAACACTGCCAGTAGCTTGGTTTTACTTCTGAGTCTTCTGCCTCCATGAGCTGTCTTTAAAGACATTTCTGCACTGCTTTATATCAGATTTCCTAAGTATCTGAAATGTAAAATGAAGTGATACCAATCACATGGCCCTGTACCCTGTGTAAGTTGCCTAGCATTTAGGAATTTTTCCTGAAGAAGCTTCAAAATTCTAGATCTGGGTCTTGGAAGAAAGACTAGGAAAATGCGTTTGATTGGATCTTTGTCCATTTCTGCCTTTTAGGAACTAAAATTTCTAAGTACTCCCGACAGCAGCTGAATCACCATGACCTGTACAATAGATAGACAATTAACTTTTCTTTTATATGTTTCTTTTACAGGTGAAAGATAGCACTGCCAATTTGCCATCTATTAATTTGCTTTGTTTTCTATTTTGTCATTTGGTAAATGACATATTGCTGGAAATAAAAGTTCAAGATGGATGTGCTACGAAAAGCACATCAAGCCTGCTAAACAATGAGAAGATTGCACCAAAAATCATTAAGAAATTAGAGTTTTGAGATTATCCATCAGTGTGTGTAGTTCTTTGCTTTTTCCTTGCATCTGCTTGCTTACAATGGTGTTCCTTTCACAAGGAGAGGTTGGTGGATATTCCTGAATGATAAGATTTTATTGCATTGTAATTGGCTATCATGCATTGGTAGCTTAACACAGGTGTTTTAATGAACCTGTGGTCTATGTATATTGGTGTAACAATTCTGGAACTACTCAGAGTTACATGAAAAATAGCAAGAAAACTTATCAGAATGTTGCATGCCCCATAAAATTTATTGTATTTAAGACAGGCAGAATGGGGTACTAGAAAGTATCTGCTGTAAATCCCTCAGTACTTCCTGGGATAGTTGTGACTTAAATACAAAAGCCATTTAAAAATGCTGTGAAAAAATCTGTTGCATTGATTTAGTTGATGTTTCCATAAGGTGTTCTTATTTCTGATTCAGTTTCACAGAAGAAATGCTCAGAAGCATCATTCAAATGCCTCGTCTATCTTGAATAACAGTTTCTGCTTCTAGACATTATGGAGGAAGAAGAGATGTGAGAAAAGGTGGTTGCAGAAAGATGGCTGTAGTGGAAAGGTTAATGACATGTGTCCTATTTTCATCTTGTTTTCATCCTTGAAGAGATACATACTACTTTCAGAACCTTTTACTAGCAGTAGAAACAGCTTGGTGAAGATGCGTATCTCAGGGTGTTTGTCAAAGAAACAGGATAGGCACCTTACTTGTCAGATCTGAAAACATTAGGAAGTGTAATTGAAAAGTAATACCTCTGAAAGGTGAATCCAGCTCCATGTGTTTGTGGCTATGCTGAATGTACACCAATATCTCCATCAGCATTATTTTATTGAGATGTATATTTAAATCAAATTTAGTTGTATGCAGTTTCCATATGATCATAGAATCATAGAATAGTAAAGGCTGGAAAGGACCTCAGGATCATCTAGTTTCAACCCTCTGCCATGGGCAGGGACACTTCCCACTAAACCATGCAGCCCAAGGCTCTATCCAATGTAGCCTTGAACACTGCCAGGGGTGGAGCATTCACAACTTTTCCTTGGCCGCCCACTCCAATGCCTCACCACTCTTGCAGTAAGGAACTTCCTCTTTATATCCAGTCTAAACTTCCTCTGTTTAAGTTTTGACTCCTTACCCCTTGTCCTATCACTCAGTCCTTAATGAAGAGTCCCTCCCCAGCATCCTTATAAGCCCCCATCAGACACTGGAAGGCTGCTCTGAGGTCTCCGAGGAGCCTTCTCTTCTCCAGGCTGAACAGCCCCAACTTTCCCAGCCTGTCTTGATATGTTTGTATGTTTCTCCTCTAGAGAGTATCCACATTTTCTTAGTGATTTTAGCTGATGCATACTTATCACGAAAGGGCTTATTTGTGCTGTTTGGGGTCCAATCCTCAAAGCATTTCAGGACAGGACCTTAGAGGCTTGAGGAGAAATAGGATGCTGCATTGGTAAGCCAGGCGCTCAGCTATGAACTTAGATATGTATTTGCATACTTTTAATTAAGGACAAATTCGATCAATTAATGGTTGGATCTCTTTGCTGCTACTTTTTTCCATTCCTTCACTTTTGTTCTATTTCTGTCAAATAAAACTATTCATTTTATTAAATATGGAATTAAATGCCATTATTCTTTCAAATAAATTCTCAGGGAAGATTCTTCTTCATTGTGATAGTGAAAAGCCATATTAATGGCCAGGTAAGCCTCAGGCTTACAAAATTGGAATCCCATTAAAAGCAAGAAGCTGTAAGGCATAAGGGATTTTCAGAAGTCCTCCACACAAGCATGTTCACTGATTGTGACAGGGAAATATTTAACATAATAAAACTCTGATTTTTTTTCTTTTTTTTAAAGCATTCATGAGAGATTTTGTAGCTTTTAACTTGTTCATAGTTACTGTATACACAGCATGCTCTATTAACTGTGAATGGATGAGTAGTAATTTGACCCTTTCCCTTGGGTTTTAGAGCCCTTCTCAGTGGGAAACCCTCTGGAGGAAGTCTGAGACTTCCTCCTCCTAAAGAAGCAATTGGCTAAACTTGGAGGAGGAAGTCTGAGACTTCCTCTTCCCAAAGAAGCAACTGGCTACACTTGGAGGAAGAAGTCTGGGGACTATAGAAGTGGACATATGACCAGCAGGGTATAAGCAACATATAGCACAGCTGAGATCATAAAATGCTGAGAAAGATGTAACTGATGCATAACCAGGTCTTGTGTAATAGAGGATATTTTTCCTCGGTGACTAGAGGTGCCTTCTATTGCAATTCAAGATTCCATTGAAAAGAGTTTGAACTAAGATGAAGCTTAAATTAAAAAAATATTTTCACCAGCAGACACAGTGCATAGATGGAAGTAATTTTTTGTTTCTGTTCCTTTCTTGAGTTTCTTCCATTTCAGAAAGTCTTATGCTTGTTTTTGCTCTTGAAATCTAAGGGTTTTTCTTTGTTTTAAAGTCTGCTTGTGATGAGTTTTATGTACTTTTTAAGAAGAAAGATTCTTAAAAAGGCAGTCTTACATCAACATCCTGGCAGTCCTAGGAACTAATACAATACAATATATTGGCTGGAAAGGACTTACAATGGTCATGTAGTCCAACTTTTTGCCCACCTCAGAGATGACTAAAATTTAAAACGTATTATTAAGCACATTATCCAAGTGTCTCTTAAACACCGAAGACTCAACCTAATTTCTAGGAAGTGTATTTGACCATCTTCTTGTTAAAGAAGTGTTTCCTAACGTCCAGTCTAAACCTTTCTTGGTGCAGCATTGAACCATTCCTACATGCCCTACCACTGGATCCCAGGGAGAAGAGCTCAGCATCTTCCTCTTCACTTCTCCTCCCCAAAAAGCTGTAGAGAGCATTGAAGTCATCTCTCAGCCTCTGTCCTGGGTTCAGCAGCAGCAGTCATTTTTTTCCTTCATAGTATCTGGTGCAAGGCTGTGTTTTTGATTTTCAGCTTGGGAACAATGCTGATAACACCAGTGTTTTTTAGTTATAGTTTAGAATGTGTATGTAGGCTGGTCAAGGACTTTCTGAGTCACATGCTCTGCCAGGGAAGAAGGGAAGCCGGGAGGAAGCTGAAACAGGACACCTGACCCAAACTGACCAGAGATATTCAATACCACAGAACGTCATGTCCAGGATGTAAAAACAGAGGACAGAGACCCAGAAGGGTGGAGGGTGCACTGTGCGGTTGGGCTTGGTATAGGATGGTGAGCAGTTGTATTCTCTTTCCTTGTATTTCTCTTGTCATTATTATTATTGATGGTAGCAGCAGTGATTTTGTGTTATATCTTAGTTACTGAACTTTCTTATCTCAACCTGTGGGAGCTGCATTCTTTTGATTCTCTTCCCCATCTCCCTGGGACTGGGGGAAGAAAGGGTGGGGAGTGAGATAGAAAACTGCATGGCTGATTTATGGCTTAAACTACGACAGCCACCTTTTCTCCAGATTAGACAAACCTGAAGTCCTTAGCTACTCTTCACAGGACTTCCTTCCAACCCTGTCACCAGCTTTGTTGCCCTCCTCTGGACGCATTAGGGACCTTAGCATCTTTCAATTATTGGGCCCAGAACTGCCCTACAGAACTCAAGTTGAAGGTGAATACAGACAGATAAACCCCTCTCTTGACAGGCTGGTGATGCTGCTTGATGCACCCCAGGATGAAGTTTCTCCTTTGACTACCAGGGTCCACTGTTGACTCCTATTGACCCTCTGCCAACAAGCATCCCCAGATCCTTTTCTGCAGGGCTGCTTTCCAGCGACTCCTCTCCCAGTTTATATTGTCTCTAGTGACAGTATATATTCTATTTTGGCCTTACAGCAAATCTATAACTGATATAGATCTTTATTTTGCTAGAAAATTTTGGAAACTCTGCCACTGTACAGGATAAATCTGACTCTGAACTTGGCCAGATAAAATAACACTCCATAACATCTATTCAATTACTGTTCTTCCCAGGGACAAAAATGCCCCATTTCTAGGTATCACTTTTTGTTGTTGCTCTTCTTTGACTGCTGTAGCATTATCTTGAGCAATTGATTACCCCTCAACTTTCTAATGTCTTCTGCCCTGAGGTTATGAATGTTCTGGAATCATATTGAGTAGTGGAGATTAAAAGAATTTGAAAACTCTTTTTCTTCCACAAAACACAGGCTCACAAAAGAAGTCCATCAGAAGGATAGTTGCTTATTTTCCCTTTATATTTCTTTTCCTGCTCTATTCTGTTAGTAGACTGCATGCAGTTTGTTATTCAGCACCTCAGCTTTTTGGACTATGCTGCAGTATAATCTCTGCCTCACAGAGCTGAGAATATGCTTCATTAGCTATGTGCAAGCTGAGGATCATCACCGTACCAGGACCACATCACTAGGCAATTTCTGATCCACATGTATGTATTTTATATTATATATGTTCACGTAAATGTATGTTCCTTCCCCCCAACCCCTTCTGCTGGCATTATAGTGTGTTACTGTCACTGAGAGAAGGAACATATTGTCATAAGAAGCTTGTGTTTGCCATGGGCAATTTGGGAAGCCATAGACACTGCTGAGGCTTGTCTAGCAAAGTGTATCAACACTGCACTTTGTCCATCTTCACCAGTATCAAGGGAGGCCTAGAGAAATTCAAGAGACACTACAGAGCTCTAGGAGCAAATGTGGAGGATATGAGAGCCCCGACTGAAATCTTAAATTGTCTTTGTTATATGGGCCAGTCTTCAATGGATGCAGAACAGGAGTTAATAACTAGCTGTGTGGCTGGTCTTGCAGGCAGATTCTTGGCTTTTGTAACCAAGAGTCCTTGTTTGGAACACAGAGCAAGAGGTGGGACCTATCCAGAAATTATGTAAGTACTTTTACCAACAGATTTGTCAAGCAGTTGAAGCTCTAAAGTTTGTATAGTCAAGGTTTGCGTTAACATCTTATGGCAAGATGAAGCAAAAAATGGCAGTGCATGAGATGGAGCAATAAAAGACTTGGGAGGGGTAAAATTGGTCAAAAGAGGGCACAGCAATATCTATACAGAAATCCATACAGCCTGGGAAATAAGATGGAACTAGATCTCCTCTATGTGGATATAGAGCTGTGATGCCATTAGAATTGTCAGGATGGAATGGATGGCTTGTATGACTGGAGACCTGTGATGATGGATAGATAAAGGCTTCTTCAGGAAAGACCGGCAAGGAAGACAAAGAGTACCCTTTTATGAGAAATTGCTGCTCAGATGTGTAGAGCTTTCTGCAGCCTAAACAACAGGCTTATTTGCTTTTAGGTCAGCATCAGAGGAGACCACTGAGAGCGACATTCTACAGGGGATGTGAGAGGATACCTGGTCAAGGTAAAGTACTGAATGAAATCTCCAGATTATTGTGTTCCTATGGGACTGGAGATTCTGTCTTGCCACATCCAGTGTGGGGGAATGCAAGCAATCTGCGAGGCTTCTGGAGGGTATCAGGATTGGCTTTTTGACATGGATTGGCTCAGGTGCAGATGCCTGTGCAATACAGACACATGGTCAGGTGAGTCCTAGTGCCTATGAATTCATGGTATGAACATGATGATAACTTGAGCTGGTCATAAAGGAGATTCTAAAGTGATTGATTTCTCCTCAGAAAAATTCCTTCTTGAAACTTTGCATTATATATTGTCGACATATATATATATTACCTTTGCTATATTTTGTAGATATTAACTTGCTGTTGCTTATATTTATTTTTATTAAATATTATTAAATAAACATATTTATTTATTTTAAGTAAATAATATTATAAGGGATTATAAACTGTGTTAAAGACAATTCATCTGGCCTTTGGAGTAAAATCAGTGGATGGAGCTGAAGAATTAATATCTTGTAATTCCTTTTCCCAACTATTATATAAAAGATACATAATTTAAGAGAAAAGAAACACCCCAAACAAAGCTAATAAAGCAGATGCAAATACTCACTATACCTTATCTGTGACTGTCCAGTTCATGTTGCTTATTTTCCTGAAACTTTAAATAACGACCCAGTATAAACATACAGACCAGGTGTGAGGTCAGTTGAGACAGTTCAGAAGGCAGTGGCAACAAGCACAGTTTGTAGATCTGTATCTTTATAAATCAACAAGTTATATCCAGACTAATAAAAGAATTATGCGTATGTTTTTGACATGATGATGCAGTCCATATAATTTATGATGTGACCAAGCACACTAAAAGGCTTCTAAAGGCTAAGCTTTCTTTTGGCTGGGGATAAAATATGATAGCAACTGTTATACACTACTAATTTTTAGTGTTAGAAAGAAATAATGCCCTCAGGAAATATTCCTATGTGACCTTTTCTCACATTGTGGTCATTCAAATGTAGATGCTTATGTTATTAGCCCAAATTATCCTCAAACAAATGGCCTTGAGCTAAATGGAGTAGTTCATTCCTCCCAGAGAATCTTATATCTACACCTGCTATACTAAATTCATGATTCTGAGGACTATAAATCAAATACGCAGTATAGAGATTATTATTTTAATCAAATTATTGTGATTGTAAACTATAGCATAATTCTAAGCTAGAAGGAGTATTAACACCTATAATTTACTCCTGTGTCCTTATCACGTGCTTTTCTTCTGTCCTTTAGCCTGGAAAAATGTAAGATGACATGTGCGTTCTCTCTCCTAGTGATTAGCAACTATAAACGCAATTCAGACGTTTTGCTAGTATTTAACATAGAAGACTATGGGTCATTATTGGTATATTTTATTAAAAGAAATAAAAAAATCATATCCATCTCAACTTCTAGCCATGGCATTTGATTACGCCTACATGAAACTTCATTCAGCCATCAGCAGAGCACTCCTTTCTGAAGCTCGTAAAATATGTGGTAATTCTTATGAATGTTCATTGGTTGAATGTACATCTTCGTATTCTTTCGACATGTCTAGTGGTTAGTGTTGGATATAAAATGAATCTTTACTGTTCTTTACTAAAACTTTGAAAAGGAAGAAGTTGGATAGTCACTGTTGCTATTGTTCAGAAGAATACTCAGATCACCTCTCTAAAATATTTTGATCTAAAAAAAATAAGAGAATATGACAGCTCCTTCTACAAAATCAAGATCTTACCACTTATGCTTTAGCATCTTTGTGAAGGCTGAAAGAAGTAATCTGCCTGAGGTTTCCGTAATCTCCCTAATATGGAAAAGAAGCTGGATATGCATTTAGCTAAAGAGATAATTGGGAATATCTGGACAACTTTGAGCAAAGAGACAAGATCACTGAGGAATGGAAAACAGCCCATCTGGATCTGTAACAGACATCACAGCACAAATAAGTGGTGCTGTGACTTGCAAACTTTCTATTCAACTATTTATTGCCTACTTGCTTAATAGAGTTTTCATTTGTGTTAAGATATGGTGAACATCACTGATAATGCAAAATCATATCCAAAGAGATTGTAGTCTCCACTGTTTACAGTCTTTATGACTTCTCTGGGGAGTGGCTCATAATTTAACATGTCTGTAGTTGGACTCTCCACATCAGCATCCCAAGAATTAATATTCTACATTAATCTACAGGTTTTGCATGATGTGTTCCTCCGCTTCTTCTGTTCAATGTATTTTACATTGCAGCTGTTGTGTTTGTGGAACTTGCATTATCATTTATTCACAATTTAGTTTGTTTTCCTGACTACAAAAATGTATTTAATCTGCACTTTCATTTGTTTTAAATTTAGAAGGGATGAAAACCAACTGTAATTATACCATCAGACCATACGGTAAAGTAAGATCCATAGATGTACGATAATTTATGTGATGTACTTTACTTTCAGAAAGTGGTGTTTGAATATGGTGAAGCTTAAATACTGCTCAAATTAGGACAGCTGTGCCACATCCTTAGAGATTTTATCAGAATATCTTTGCTTAATCCAAATAAATGTGGCAGAATTAATGTTTTTCTTATGAAATGTGGTGAAGGGGGACTTACAGTAAAACCTAACAATTCCCTGACTCTTTTAGATGGAGTAAGAAAGAATATCGTTATGGATGATGATTAAATGAAAGACTTGCTTTTGGATTCAAAACAGTATAATGTTATGCTGGTCATTAAAGTGAACTGCTGTTTTTCTCTCACTTTTATGACAGAATTGAAGAGAAAAGCACTTGAAAAATACTGA
The DNA here is from genome assembly GCA_032466535.1 of Forpus xanthops. Taxonomy (NCBI): domain Eukaryota; kingdom Metazoa; phylum Chordata; class Aves; order Psittaciformes; family Psittacidae; genus Forpus; species Forpus xanthops. Next base: position 13,600 of record JASSUY010033847.1, read on the forward strand.
TCTTGTAGGATGAAAGAGTATAATATTATCCTTGGCAAGTGGCAATTTGCAGAAGTAAGTGCTATGTTCATGGATGTTCAGGGAGAGTGATTTAATCTGATTTTAGACATCTGGAAAGAGATGTCTGCAGTAAGCTAGTGACTTCTGTAGTCAATGGAGAAATGTGCACACTATATGGAAATAGTCCCTGGGTATTATTCTCTTATACCTTCTATATTAAAAAATCAGACTCTTTTCAAAGAACTTGCTTTCTGCACAGGCAAACACACAAAGGGAGTCTGTATTTTGGGGTCAGCATGACTGTTTCAGTTTGGGAAAGGTAATAGAATAGAACCACAGACTTCCAATGATCTACCTTTTCGGAGAGGGGTTAGTGAAGTTATATTGATTTGTTCAGGGCTTATCCAGTCAAATTCTAACAGACTTCAGTGCTAGAGAGTTCACAACCTCTTGGGACGATTTAATCCTTAACCATCATCGCAGAAGATACTTCTTTCCCTTATGTTCCACTAGAATTTCCCTTCATGTAACTTTTATGTTGTGAGAGTTTTAGATACTGGTCCTTCCTTGGCGACAAGACTTCATCATATTTGTTCCGTGCAAATTCTAGTAGGTGTCTGTCAACAAGATAGGCTTTGGTTTATCCAGGTTTCTTATTTGATGCAGCCAGGATGCATTGATATATTTCCCATTGGCCTTTTGGGAGAATAATAACTTTCCTGTTTCCATCGGTGATAACTGAGATTCCTCTCTCACTCTGTGTATTTTTTCTCCCCTCTCACTAATCTTTATTCATAGGAAAGATACAAAAATGAAAAGAAATTAAGCATAAGTCAAATAATGTGGAGGTACTTGTGCTTAGAAGATTTACAGTGTTCTTGTCTTTTGTCTTTCAAGCTTCATTCAGGAGCGGTTGTGTAGTGTGCAGACTGTAATAGTACTTGTGCCCACAGGCTCTGAAGCCCGATTACAAAGGTTCACACAACGGTGTGAGATTATTGGAAGTGAAATTTGCTTCTGTATATAGAGTCCCTTTCCAAAGCTGATGCTCCACTGAGCTGGTCATTTGGTATTCTTGATTTATTATTAAAAAATTACTGACCTAATGAGTAACACTGATTCATTGAGGGCTGTATTCAGAGCTGTGGCTGAATCCTTTGATTTCTTGTTGCATAAGCTGACCTCTACCTCTGATCACTCCAGATAAGTTTTCATCTCATTATCCATAACAGTGGTGCTTCTGTGATATCCCTAATGAAAATGTGCTGTATGTGGTTGAAGCAGCTGTTTACTTCTGTGTTAAAAAACGTTGTATGGCTACTGGAGGAATCTTAATTTTCTGCTGACAACAGATTGAAACTTTCAGTGTTGAGAATATATGTTGTTATTCTCATGGCCAGAATCACAAAAAAAAATATCACTTAGGAAAGAGTTATTTATTGAAATGGTTCCTAGCTTTAGGCAATTTATCACAAATTTCAGTTTTACAGAACCTAGGCAAAATATTGAGGGTAAGTACGAAGAGTATTCAGGCAGATGGATATATGTGGTCGGCATAATGCATGAAAGTCTTGTGAAGATCAAATGTTTATATTCTATACAGTCCATTTTCTCTGTGTGGTTGCTGTTTAACTAATTCAGTAGTAGTCCTGTTTTTCCTGTCCTTTTTTTTTTTTTCCTTGTTTTTTTACTCTTTATTACTCTGAACTAGTAAACTTATTAAAAGAAAGTGAAATAAGTGTTACATACTTGATTATGATTCAGTTGTGATGAGTTGGCCCTTAAAATCAGATGGTACTAAAAGTTTACAAATGACATTTCCTGTTAGAGATGAGCACCAGCTGTATAGTTTGGACATGGATTTCAAGCCACAAAGATTCACAAATCTGTGGGTTTAGTTTTCTTGTCTATCATCACTCTATATTTAGAGATGTATTTTAGAGATGCCTCTCTAAAGCATGTTTTCTCTTTTGTAAATTGCATCCTATTTCTGTCCCCCTACGCCCCCCTCATTCTGTACAATTAACTGTATTTTAATCTAGCTGTATGATGCACTCTGTTCTGAACAGGGACCATCATTTATTATAGTCATTTTCTGCAGTGTCTGTAAATTAGATAATTATTCTCACGAAGCTTTCCAAAAGGAGAGAGTCAAGTCGGGTTTTGCTCAGCAATGTATGCATTCTGAGTAATTCAGCAGTATCCAAATAATTATCTCTCTTTAGAGTTCTGAGGCAGTAGAACAATAACCAAAAGCAACAGTGAACTTCTTTTCCCAGTGGGAAAGAAAATGCAGTCTAAAAATCTTATGCTGTTCTCCTTCTAGGTCTCACAAGCTAAGCAGGCTCTGGGAGCAAACCCAGGCTCCCAACTCTTTGAGAAACTTTGGGGTCATATATTAGGACCAGGCACTAACTCCTAAACTGTTAGAAATCAGAACATCATTTTGGGCATTTTGAACTGAATTGGTGCTGGAAATCCCACACTTTGATTAAGAAGACGTCGTTCATAACCAGCAGTTATTTCTAAATTTGGTGTTAAACTTCAGTTGATCATCTGTTCCTTCACTTTCCTGTTTTCAGTGTCAGCGTCTCTGTGCATGAATAATTCTAGCTAATTTTCTTTTTTAGATAGCTTTAAACTTAAACAGCGGAGATTTAGGTTAGATATTAGGAGCAAGTTCTTTACTGTGAAGGTGCTGAGGCACTGGCACAGGGTGCCCAGAGAAGCTGTGTCTGCCCTATCCCTGCCAGTTTTCAAGGCCAGGTTGGATGGGGTTTGGAGCAACCTGATTTGGTGGAAGGCTTCCCTGCGCATAGCAGATGGGCTGGAATTGGATGATCTCAAGGTCCTTTCCAACCCAAACTATTCTATGATTCTAAGACTCCCTCACAAAAATTCATCCATGCCACATTTTTCCCAATGAAGAAAGAAGAATATCAATGTGCTTTTCATTAGTTTCTTTCTTATTTCTCACTCTTTTGAATAGGCAGTGTTACCTTTACAGTGATTTTAATGTAGGGTAATGGCTTAATTTAAAAATTACTTCATATTTCATTTCCCACTGCTTGTGGTTACAAAAGGTTTACTGTTGTGAAGAAGCCAACATCTATCTAACATCTAACTGAATCAATTAAAAACAGCAGTCTGCTTAGGGCTGTGAAGGTGTATTATATGACACATAATTAGCACAGTTATTTAGAAATAGAACTGAATTCTGGAAACATCCACCTATTCATTTTTTTTAAGTATTCTTCCTTTCCTCCCAGAATATCTTTTGCGTGTTTGTCTCAGTTGAGAAATGATGCCTTGACAAGAAATCTGACCTTATTGCTGCTCCATAGAGCTATATCCAAGAAGGCAGCAGCTCAGAAGTCAACATCTTCATTTCTGATTGATCATCTTTTTTCCAGGTCTTTGAAAAATGAAACCACCAGTACTTTCTAACATTGCTACTCCATATCTCAAGAAAAAACTTCAGTGCTGAAGAAGGACAGGTATAAACTGGCATACTTTCATTTCTGAAGGAATCTATGCAAAAAATAATGTGGTGGAGGGAATAAGCCTCCAAGACTCCTGTGTTGCAACCTGATAGATATCTCTAGACTTCAATGGAAACAAAGATGAACTCCTCCCTTGCCTTGCTGTTACACAGTTCTTATCTGGTAGTTGAAGGTAAACAAGAAAGCAGTTCAGGTGATACATATTTCCGAGCTTACACATACTAGTATTAGGCTTTTGTTTTTTTTCCCTGTAAATATATAACAAAATAATGTATTAGTATCACATTCAGAAGATACTTTCAGTCACCTCTGTAGTAAAAAGCTGTCTTAATGCATGAAGTGAAGGTATATTTTTACTGTTTTCCTGAAATGATGAATTGGATGGCTCCACTTTGAGAATAAGATATATTCTGAAGATTTAAACTTGTTTACAACAAACTGGTCCAAAAAAATAAAATGTTTTATTAACCTGAAGGCAGGTGCTTTTAGCTTGCATAAACCATTATGCTGTCCTGCAGACAGGGGATGATTTAACATGAAGTCAAACATACCTGTTTGACTACTTTGGTTCCCAATTTACTTTTAGTAAAGATGAAACCTTTATTCCTAAACCATAATACTTTTATGTCCCTTGCTATGAGTCCTACTGTTAGAACTTAGTGGCCAGTATAAATAAGAGGTGGTTTATTGTGGAGAGTTGATAGGAATCCACTGAAGAGCTGAGACTAATACCTGGCTACATTGACAAGTGTCAGTCTGTTTCTTGTACAGAAGCTTGCTCCATATCTGGGTTTAACAATCTGTGAAGACTCTTGATCATCTGACCGCAGTGATGTTCACTGGCTTTTTTCTTTTTACAAAGTATGAGAAATCAACAAACTTTAACAACCCTTGATCTTTTTGCCACTCATTTTTCCCTCTTATATTGAATGCCGTCTATTGTTTACTAATGCAGGTGATTTAAGCTAATATGATTACATGGAAGGTTTTACAAAGCCTTTTTTTAGCCTGGAAGGATGTGATGCTATTTATGAGTCAAAATAGGCTACATTTAATTGTCACTGCGCCTATGATTCATTTGGCAGGATTACTGGATTTTACTGATTTATCTGTTTATTTTGTCGCTGTCATACAGTGCCCTTTGCTTAGTGATGGAATAATAATACATTTGAGTTTGTTTGCTTGGGTTTTTCCTCATTAGTAAACAGTTCCAGACTCTCTTCATTTGCTTAAGCCATATGCTTTCCAGAGGCTTTGGCCATTCATCTAAGATAAGAGGCATGATGCACGATGTGCTATGCACAGTTTACCTTGTGTTGTCCCAGGTGTATCAAGTATAATGGATAGCTTTTCTTTTTTTCTTCTTATTTTATATGTGGTATTATTAATTTCTGTGTATATATTGTTGCTGCAAGTTTGCCAGTAGCTGAGTTAGAAGCTGCTTGCCAGTAATGTAGGAGTAAGGAAGCCTATCAGAGTTATTTTAACTCTTTACTGGTTGCTTTGTATTTTATGACAAGAAACCTCTTGTGTGCCTTTAATACAAAACCCCAAAACCTTCAGCTCTCCCAAAATTGAATTCACTGAAAACTGGAAGATGCAGATCCTTCTGGAAAAGGATTTGTTTGGAATAAAACTAGAATCTTTTACACTACTGCACATAAATTATAGAAAGAGAAACAGTAGGTTCCATAGAAATTACTCTAAAAACCTATAGAATTTAAAAAAAATGAAAGTCTCTATAAAATTGCTTTTTAAACCATCTTATAAATTGTTAAAATGAGGATATCATTCTATTTTAAATTCTTTAAGGATGTTCTGAGAGTCTCTAATTCTCTATTCAGCTTTAAAGGAGCGATCCCAGTTCTACAATCTTTCTCACATGACTGGATTCATTGGCATCAATGGATTTGTTCAGAAATTTCAAAACCTATGATGTGCATCATGTTAAGTTACACAAAAGTTATCCAATATACATTACTTTATAATGTAAATCATTCACACTGCAGATTTTGATATTGCTAGGGGAAAATAGACTCATTTGGCAAATGGTTTTTGCAGTAGCGTGGACATCTGAATTCATGTCCAGAATAAAGGAAACAGGCTTAAAGCTCTCAAATTATTTCACCAATGGAACAAAATAGTCTCAGGAGGTGGTATGTCACCCTGGGAACATCTTCACACATCCACTTGTTTCCTAAACTCTTGAGTATATTCATCCTTGTAGACTCCAGAATGCTACAGAGGGAGCCATCCAGCAAGGATTTGCTTTCTGCTTGTTCATATGTAATTGTCTAAAAGGAAGATGACTGATCTAAGCCAGTTTTCTAAGTGCCCTCTTTGATAAAGAGTGGGTGAAGATCTGGAGAAGAGAGAGCTCAGTGTGATGATTCATGATATTTTAAAGTCAACTTCTAGGAACTTTCAGTCTCAGCCAGTTTCTGAGAAGTCTATCTCTTTTTAGGAAAAGCTGATTCATCTTCTGAAGGTGTCAGTTTCTCTCTATGATGACAATCTTGTTTTGAGCACAGAAGCATAGCTGTAACTTCCATGTATGTTATGGAAAGATGTTAAGAATTGCTGTCTAGACTTGTGTCAGCTATGCCTGAGAGTTCATCAGGTAAAATCTGTATGCTCAGTAGAAGAGGTATTCCTCCAAACAGGATCTTCTCTCACCTCATATCCCTGTGAATGATAGTTAAACTAGGGCTCTATCGCATGTCAATACGTAAGGTCAGGTGTAGCCACAATCATTCCTGTTTGTAATGATGGTCCTCACTATTCAGAGTTTAAAATAAAATCACCAATGACACAGAAAGAAAAATGGATTGTTCTGTTTTCCAATGCTAAATCCTAGACTATGACCTTCCTTACTACTGACTACTGTGAAATTCACCATCAGCATTTTACTTTAGGGTTCTTAATGGACAGCTAAATAGAGAGCTTTGATTTGTTTTTCATTTTGACTTATGATTAATTTTGAATTTAAGTGATCTTATTTGCTTAACTCATGGCAAGTACCTTGAATGCATTTGCAGAGACCAAGTCCTTTATGGCTTCTTGTTTGTGAAAATGGTTTTTATCCCCCCCAAAAACTCAGACCAAATACTTTCTGCTTCAGGTCTGGATTGCAGTTAGCTTGACTACTTATTTTGAAGGGAAGCTTAACACAGAGACAGTAATTTTGTTTGCTTTCCTGTCAGATGACAATGCTGTAATGCAGTTCTGATATACCACACACGAGATTTTAAAGTACTTGTATGCTGACTGTCTCTTGCTTTCTTTTTTGTCTTTGTCAAAATAGTACTTCTGCAAGCCTTCTGTTTTACAGAAGGTGAAAAGTATAGAACGGGTGTAACCAGCAATCTCTGTGCTCCAGCACAAAGAACAGAAATGGTTTTGCGATTGCAACATAATTTCAGGCTTAGAAAGTGAAATCAGTTTAATTCAATCTGGTGGCCTTCTATGATGGGGCTACTGAACTGATGGACAGGGGTAGAGCAGTTGATGTCATCTACCTGGACTTGTGCAAAGCGGTCAGCACTGTCTCATATGACATCCTTGTCTCTGAGCTGGAGAGACATCAATTTGATAAAGACCTGGCTAGATGGCTGCATACCAAGAGTTGTGCTCAATGGCTCAATGTGCAGCTGGAGACCAGTAACGAGTGGTGTCCCTCAGGAATCGGTGTTGGGACTGGTCTTGTTCGACATTTTTTTTGGTGACATGGACAATGGGATTGGGTGCACCCTCAGCAAATTTGCTTTTGACATCAAGCTGTGTGGTTCGGTTGGTATGCTGGAGGGAAGGAATGCCATTCAGAGGGACCTTGACATGCTTGTGAGGTGGGCTGATGCCAACCTGATGAAGTTTAACCATGCCAAGTGCAAGGTCCTACACCTGGGTCAGAGCAATCCCAGGCACAGGTACAACTTGAGCAGAGATGAGATTCAGAGCAGCCTTGAGGAGAAAGACTTGAGGGTGTTGGTCAATTTAAAAATGAACATGAGCTGGCTTCAGTGTGTGTATGCAGCCCAGAATTTAAACCATCTCCTGGGATGCATCAAAACGAGTGTGACCAGCAAGTTGAAAGAGGTGATCCTGCCCCTCTACTCTGCTCTCGTGAGACCTCACTTGGAGTATTGTGCACAGTTCTGGTGTCCTCGACATAAAAGGGAGATAGAACTGTGGGAACAAGTGCAGAGGAGGGCCACGAGATGATCAGGGGACTGGAGTACCTCCCGTATGAAGATAGGCTGAGAAAGTTGTGGCTGTTCAGCCTGGAGAAGGCTGTGTGGAGACCTCATAGCAGCTTTCCAGTATATAGGGATGCTGGGGAGGGACTTCTCATGAGGCACTGTAGTGAGAGGACAAGGGGTAACAGGTTCAAACTTAAACAGAGGAAGTTTAGATTGCATCTGAGCAAGAAATTCTTTACTGTGAGGGTGGTGAGGCACTGGAATGAGTTGTCCAGGGAAGCTGTGAATGCTCCATCATTTGGTGGTATTCATGGTTGAGCTGGACATAGCCTTGAGTGGCATGGTCTAGTGGGAATTGTCCCTGCCCCTGGCAGGGGGGATGCAACTAGGTGATCTTAAGGTCCTTTCCAACTCTAACTCTTCTATGACTCTAAAAAGAACTACTATTCAAATATTTTCTTTATGTCTCTTTGGCATTAGTTGCTTTGCCCTGTTCAGGCTTGATTGTTGAAGTTAAATACATATTTAATGCTGAAATGGTGAAAGCACAGATTATTTACCTGAAATAAATTGCATTTAAAAGGAAGCTGTCATCCCCCCTGCACTCCTTATCATAATGTCTTCATACATTCTTTTGAAATCAGGATAAATCAGATGGAAGAAATTATACACTAGAAACAGATTGACATTAATAGTGATTCTAATGGTGGTAACTGGTGTTAAAGAAAAGATATTAAGAAAAGAAATAACCAAGTAAAGGGCACACGTTCAAAAGCAATCAAGTTGTTACCTTTATCACTGTTACTTAACCTGAGTATGCTATTCAGGCTGCCCCAGCTGCGAAGGAAAACATTAACTTAAGCAATCTAAAAAATAGATTGTGCTTTTTTTTATGTTGTTTTTCCTCAGTTGTGTTCACTCTCAGCCTCTTGTGCACTCCCAGGGTCCTCACTGGCTGCGCAATTTGAGAAGCAGAGAATGCCTTAGCACTAGTAAGTGCTGCTCATCAATGGCTAAACCACTGCCTAACTAAAACATCAGCACTGTCTTGGTCACAGATCCAAGACATAGCATAAGAGGAGCTGGTGTGAAGAAAATTAACTGTCCCAGCCAAACCCAGGACAGTTTCAGAGTCATCAGGGAATATAAGGCTGATTCTCTACCTTTTCCCACCTCATGGTGATATTTGGGAACTGTTACTTAACAATTACAGTATCATTACTGAACAACGATTCCTGAGAACTTTCAATCTGCAGCAGCCAAAACCAGAAGACAGAAAAGACTCTATACCCAAACTGCCACATTTCTATGAAAGATAGAAATGTCTTTCAAATCTTTCTTTTTTATATTCCCACATGTTTATATGTTTATGCTTTAATTTAAGGAAAACAAAATAAAACTTTGCTATTCAACAACCATTTAAACTGACTTTATTCTTTCAAATAAGAATGGGTAAAACAGTCGAAGTCTGTCAAACTGGTGTTAATAAAATCTGTTCAGCTGAAGGCAAAAATATCCTAGGTAGAATTTATGAAAGCCTCAGCATTTAAAGGCAGTGAAAGTATTTTAAATATATTGTCTTTTTTTATGTCTTCAACAAAGTCAAAATATTTTGAATTGTGGTTATTAACAAGAAAGTCTTCAGTTTAAAAATGAGAAACAAGATCAAATGAACACACAGCATTAAAATATACAGAAGGGTTGCTGCAGACCTGGAAATTAACCCTTCTCCATGACTATGCATAGGTTAAAAACCAATAAGCTTAAATTCTATCTATGAAGTTTTATGTTGAACTGGAGAACTGTTCTAGTGGCTGAAATGGTTAATAGATCACCTGAAACAATTACAATTTCCATTACCATAAATGCTTAAGCCTAGAGTAGATAAATATTACTCAGAAGTAGAATCATAGAATGGTTTGGGTTAGAAAGGATCTTAAGATCATCCATCTCCTGCCATTGGCAGGGATGCCTTGCACTAGACCATGTTGCCCAAGGCTCTATACAAAATGGCCTTGAATACTGCCAGGGATGGAGCATTCACAACTTCTTTGGGCAGCCTGTTCCAGTGCCTCACCACCCTCACTTCATCCTTTCATGTAACTTGAACTTCTCCTATTTCAGTTTAAACCGATCATTGTTTGTGGTATCATTGCAGTCAGTTGAGAGTCCCCTAAGTCAAAGGCAGAATAAATAACCACTTGATGCTGCTTTTATCCTTTTTATATGTATATTTATTGTTTAACTGTCTGTAAGTAACCATGGGTTTCATCAATGAACTAGTTTTTTTCTGGCCTTGTAAACCACCTTATATAAGGCGAGAACCCTTTCAGAATGAAACTGAAGTAGGTTCTTTCTTTTCAGTGAAGTTACGTAAGTGCCTGAAATTTAAGTAGATCAGATAAACTGAGCACTCAAACTTCTTACTTTTTCCCTGTGACAATGGAAAGATCCCAGGTGACTAGCTTAGAGTTGACATTGCTGCTGTCAATGCCTAGATTTAGCTGAAATGCATCTCTCACCCTGCCTGAATCCCTGAGGCCTGGCTTCAATAAACATAGAGTCTATCTAGCACACATCAGAAATGTGAAGCTTTTCTCAAGATGAAATGCTAGACATTTTCTTTTCAAATAACAGAACTTGAATAGTGTAGCCATCTGCAAATATGAATAGAAGATTTCATCAGTTTTTCACCTTTTTCTGGAAACGTTTCAAACATAGATCAATCTCTTCTCAGAAGAGAAGTCACCAGAAAGCAGATTTAATTACCTCCATAGCAGAGATTTCAATATTTAGGAAGTCTTTACAGTTCAGCAATGAAGTGGATGAATAAGAAAATTTCAGGAGGTCAGTCTTGAGAGAACAGAAATAATTGTGAGTAGCCCTGATTTTCACTCACAAGTTCTGGAAGGGATTATGACCTTCTTGCTGACAACTTTTAGTTTTGTAGTTAAGGGAAGGCATTTTTCAAGCTATTCTTTGTCACATGTTGCAGAAAGTCCACTGCCTGGGGTCAGCATTTCCTATTCCATCCATTCCATTTCAGACATTATATCTGTATGCCTGAAAGCATAAGTTTCAGGCGTATAAATATTTAATGCGAATTGATGATGTCTGAAAATCCTGCATCATGTTTTTTAAGGTAAAAAACCTCAATATAATACAAGTTGCATCAAATAAAAGTTATCAAAAGTTATCTTTAAATTCCTGAAACAGCACTAAGACAACCGACTTGTTGTTTTGCTTCACTGTTTGCTTTTAGTAATGCCACATTTGTTTATTTCTAGTCTAATTTTAGGCTTCAGATTTTTTTCTCTAATTAGCTAATAACATGCATTCATAACAATCTGTGTGATTATAATTTGACTTTAATTGTCTCTATAGTGCCCTGAGTCACTTGGCAAAAAGGAGACTTCCAAATATAACTCTTTATATTATTGATATTTTCATTTTGGAAATGCAATATTTTAAGCAATGAGTTGTAAGGAGAATAAGAAGGGCGGAGTGGTGCATGTATTTAATTAACTTCCCAGAAAGAAAGAAATCTGCCTGAGATTTGGTCACTTTTGATTTTTGCTGTATCACATGAATTCAATAGAATCTTATCTGTCACAGAATGATGTCACCAATATTTACCTTAGCTTAGTTGTCTTTTAAATCCTCCTGAATACTTATTTCATCAGCTAAGTCCTCAAAGATATAGAGCAGTAGTCAAATAGTGTCTGTCCTGATTTCATTGTTTGTGAGGTATGTTTGGTTGTTTTCTTGTATTGCTTGTCTCTTATTGCATTCTCTTAGGTTACATCTGCTCTGCAGGCACTTAAACAGACTAATTTGTATTAGAGTAAATGTAGGTAAGAAACAAGTGTAAGCCAAGATAAAACAATCCTCTGCATGTTTATGAAGTTTCTTGGGTGGGTTTTGAAATCAGAACATGCATAGAGCTCAAGCTAGGCTGATATCTGTACCCAAGCTAGTTAAATTGCAGGGAATCTGCTTTTATGTCAACTCTGTGTCTCTATTCCAGACAATGACTATTGATTTGTGCCTTCAGGTATAAGGAATTATCATGTTTCTTGATGATATTAATAACTTGGAACCTAATTTAATTTCTTCAGCCAATATCAGAATGCAAACTCTAATGCACTTTGTAAATCTTAAGTCTTAATCAGAGGAAGCTGATAAAAGTGGGTATAGTTGTTGCTTTTTTTTCAGGACTTTATTCAAACCAAGCTGATTTTCTATCCTGTTTTTGGACCTTCCACAAAACCCGTGAGAAACTGGGATGTTGCAGGAGGCAGCCAGGTCTGAATTCAGACATGTTTTGCTTTGCCTTTCTGAATTTGGTTAAAACCAGTCTTTGGTACTGAAACAAAAAGAAATTTTGAATAAAGATACCATCAAGCACTGAATACATAAGGAAAACCTTTATTTGCAAAGTTTTAGAACACACTGCAGAAATGAACAAGATATGCCTATTAATGCTTTGTATATGCAGAATACTAAATTCTAGGTTTGCCTGTTAAAATGCATCACATTAATGGAACATCCTTTCCTTTATGTCAGTATAAGCCACTGTGATATTTCCCAAGTCTGGATGCTATAAAAACAGAAGAATTGTTCCTGATCCAGACCAAAAGGTCATTTAAACCAGAACCGCATTCGCAGTAGTAGCTAAAACCAGATGGATAGGGAAGGGTGACATAACAGGACCAGTTTATACAAAGCTTTCTGTAAATATACTTCCAGCTCCATGTACTTGCATAGACACCATCACTAGTTTGCATTTAGAGATTTAGCGATTTAGCAATTTTTCTTCTATGAGCTGATACAGACTCCCCTTGAGCTCATCTAAACCTTTACAATCCACAGAGACCTAGTTCAGTAAAAATATTAAATACATTTTTTAGGTATTTTGAGCTAATTTCTCCTGCAAAGTGTGTTTTGTTGCGCGTGTGGGAGGGTTTTATATAGAATTGTTAATTAAAAAAAAACATGAAAGGCATGAAAGGAACAGATCAAATCTGTGTTTTGCAAGCTTTAGGTCTTCTACAGTTAGAGTTATTTCTGCTTTTTCTGCTACTATTTTTACTTTCAAGGATCAAGAGTTGCAATCCTTTTGGTACCTGGGAAAAGAAGATATATATACATATATTTTAATACATGACACAGGGAACAGATAAGATAATAAGTTACAAAATATAGCGGGGCTAAACAACAGACTTTTACTATGACTATTATTTACATTAGATATCTGCTGAGAATTCAACAGAGACACTTCTATGTCACCAAAAATGTCCTTTCCCTAGTAAAAATAACCTCTACCATTTTCTTTACTGCTCAAGAGCTACATGTGATTCAGCAGATTTGGAGTCCCGTTACATCATTTAGCATCTGTGTCTCTATCTAGCTGGCAAGGTCAATTTGTTTCTACAAATAGATTTCCCTCAACTATAAGGGGCAATCAGTTCATGAATTCCCAGAGGTTCAGTTCTTCTTGCTTTCCATTCTCTCTGACACAATTCCAGTTAGGGATGCTATTAAGCATTATAAAGTTAACTTTCTGGTGTAAACTGGTCGTAGCACTCAATTTTTATCCATCTTTTAGGTCCTTTGGTGCTGAAGTCCTTGTTAGAGTCAGATTGTCTTCATGGTATTAAAACAACTCTTGGATGAATTGCAATCTTTATTATATTTGAGTATTGAATGGAATGCTGAATGATGTTTAAAGCAGCTTGAGAATATTCATGTATAGCTATTACAGCTGTGAGTTGATCTTCTTTGTAGGTCAATTTTGAGTTCCTTTGTCTTCTGGACTGGTTCAAAATTATTAACCATCTCTTCTTTGTCCTGATACTTGCTTCTGTTTACCCTAAGTTCAGCCTAAAGCAGACTTTTGTACTCATTAATATGGTGTTTTATCAAAATTGCTTACTTTCTGTTCTTCTTGCTATATCTCTAAGTTGACTGCTTGAATTTGCATTTTATGAAACGCCAATGTATTCAATCAATATCATAGAATCGCAGAATCACAGAAAGATTTGGGTTGGAAGCAACTTTAAAATTCGTCTATTTCCAACCCCCTATCATAGGTAGGGAAGCCTCCCATTAGTCCAGGTTACTCCAAGACCTGTCCAATCTCGCCTAAAAACTATCTACCAAAGAACCATGATGCTTCAGACAGTTGTTTCAGGGCCTCACCACTGCTGCTCTGCACAGGAGCTTATCACTGTTCTCTATTAACAGCAAACTGTCAGTCATCGTGTCCTCTGTCTCAGAGAGAATCATAGAATCATAGAATAGTTAGGGCTATAAAGGACCTTAAGATCATTTAGTTCCAACCCCCCTGCTCTGGGCAGGGACACTTCCCACTAAACCATGTCACCCAAGGCTATGTCCAACCTGCCTTAAACACTGCCATCGATGGAGCATTCACAACTTCCCTGGGCAACTCATTCCAGTACCTCACCACCCTCACAATAAAGAATTTCTTCCTCAGATCCAATCTAAACTACTTCCCCTGTTTAAGTTTGAACCTGTTACCCCTTGTCCTCTCACTACAGTGCCTCATGAGGAGACCCTCCCCAGCATCCCTATAGGCCCCCTTCATATACTGGAAAGCTGCTATGAGGTCTCCACGCAGCCTTCTCTTCTCCAGGCTGAACAGCCACAACTTTCTCAACCTATCTTCATAAGGGAGGTACTCCAGTCCCCTGACCATCCTCGTGGCCCTCCTCTGCACTTCTTCCCACAGTTCCATGTCCTTTTGATGTTGAGGACACCAGAACTGCACACAGTATTCCAAGTGAGGTCTCACAAGAGCAGAGTAGAGGGGCAGGATCACCTCTTTCAACCTGCCGGTCGCACTCCTTTTGATGCAGCCCAGGAGATGGTTGGCTTTCTGGACAGCAAGAGCACACTGCTGGCTCATGTTCACTTTTTCATCAACCAACACCACCAAGTCCTTCTTCTCAAGGCTGCTCTGAATCTCATCTGTGACCAATCTGTAGCTGTGACTGGGATTGCTCTGACCCAGGTTTAGGACCTTGCACTTGGCAGGGTTAAACTTCATGAGGTTGGCATCAACCCACCTCAGAAGCATGTCAAGGTCCCTCTGGATGGCATTCCTTCCCTCCAACATACAAAACTGGAACAGGAACACTTCACAAATTTGCATGTCATCCTTGCACAGGGACCATGCTAATTTTCTCTGTATAGTTGCAATTTTAGTATATCTCTGTGCACAAAACATACAACTTTGATAAATTATAGCATTGAAAGATGGACTTATCTTTTGGTTTATTTATTAATTCTGTACAGAACTGAAGATGAGCATCCCCAGGCTAATATCAAATGCTTCATATATTTGTTTCCTCTTTCCTTCCCCTGTTCTCAGTTACATACATTGCGGATGGCAGTAATTGCTTCATCTTACACCCCCATACTATGTAGTATGTAAATTGGTCTTTTACACTATTGATGGCTTGGGTTTTTGTAGTCCACATAGAAATCCAATGTTTTCCACAGATTTTAATTTTGTTTTATATTTAAATTAACATTTTAAACCATTTCATTTCTTAACTGTCAATGTTGAAAGAGAGCTACCAAACTGCATGCTTCAGCATATTTCTTTTCTGCAGCTAACACAAATAATTGCAAGAGGCATTTAAAAAGTTTGGTTTAGTTTATTGGTTCAGTGTTTGTTCATTTTTCTATCAGCTGAAATTGTAGAGAGGATCAAAATCAGTTTAGCAAAAAAAAGCATTAATTTAATACTGCAGCTTTAAATAACCACTATAGAGCAGGCATAGTATAAATGGATTATTTTCTTGGAAAACTAACAGTCTATAGAAGTCAGTACCTTACCCTATTAAAACTGCAATGTTTAGTATTTTGTTTAGCATGGACATTTCATGAAACGAGATATTTAAGTTTTAGAATGAATAAGGAATAAAAACAGTGTAACAATAATTGAACTGTGCCACTTGTTTCATCCTTTGTAAAAATTTATTCAAAATTAAATTATATAAAATAAGCAATCTCATACATATATTCATAGGGTTCGCTGTCTTCCTTTTTTGTTCCAAGGAAATTGTTGGAATACCTCTTCTTAGAGAAGCGCATGTGGAAATAGGATGTAAAATGTTAACGAAAGAACAAGAGTAATATGAAATAAGTGGCATTTAGTCTTCTCCCTTGTAACTTGGTTTCCTGACATAACTCCATGACTTCAATGAAATTACATCAAATTCCAACAGCTGGCTCCAGGCAAATGAACATAACATCCTTTCAGAGTGGGACAATGGAAGTCCTCTCTTTCCAAAACATCAAACATCTAATAAACCACAAGGAATAAATCTCCGACTGCTAAGGTCCCATAATTCATAGTGAAAGCTCAGATCAGGAAATAGTTCAGTTGCATTAATATAACAGTAATAAATCTTCAGAGAACCAAGACCTGGGGTATTCAGTATGAAGATCCAGCCTCAGAGAGCTGTGCAAAGCCAGGACTGGTGTTAGAGTGTGTTAACAAATCCCTTCTATTCATCGAATCATAGAATCATGGAATCATAGAATCATAGAATCATAGAATCAATAGTTAGGGTTGGAAAGGACCTTAAGATCATCCAGTTCCAACCCCCCTGCCATGGGCAGGGACACTTAACTCTAAACCATGTCACCCAAGGCATTCTTGAGAGCATGGTATAGAGGCATTCAAGTTAGGTCTGGATCCAGCAAGGCCATGTTTACATCTGATCTAAGAAGTTTTGCCAGACTTCAGCTGGTTTCCATGTGTTTGCAGTGTTTTGTCAGTGCCAGCTGGATAACCCACCCTGGGCTAATAGAAAGTTGACTGCAGTTGCTTCTCCTCAGAGCACACTTTTACTTTCTTCTCTCTTGGTAATGTGCAAACCAAACATAATAAAAATGAGACATAATAAAAATTAAAACTCTCCTACCCATCCTTCTGGGAGCGGGAGGAAGAAAGAAGGGGGAGTTAGCTAGCAGAAATGAGTTGCTGAAAGGCTTAAACCATGACAGCATATGGCTAGGGGGTAATGCCTTTAATTGAGAGCTTGCATATGGCTGCAAAAATTAATTAAAATCATGCTAATTCTGCAATAAAAATCCCTGTTACAAGGTAAAACACTGAGAAGAGCACATAAGAACGTTAAGGTAGAAGGGTTGCAGAAGTACTTCTGTGATTCTTCACATTAGGATCTAGGCTTCAGTCTTCTGATTGGTGATTGATCTTGGGTAATTTCTGTGAAATCTCTTGAATCCCTATCCGATCACACTAATAAACATTTCTGTTTATTCATGCTTCTTGACTGCAAATGGTATCTTTAGCATACATGGAACATGGATGGTGCTGTGTCTGTACAGTCCTAGCAAATGAGTAACACATGGAACAGGAATTAAGGTATCGTTCCAGTAATATCTTCATTCTGATTGTACGTTTGTTCAAATAAACATTCAAAGAACCTTGGACAAACTTGCACACTGTGAAAAAAAGTACACTCTATTTTGTGTTGCCAAGAGATTATTATGAAAAGCCACATTTTCTCACACTTGATGAATTTCCAGGAATCTCTGAGAAAAACACTGGTATTTGGTGGGCAATATTTCCAATGAGGTCCAGATAAGATAGCTTTCCATCAATGTAAAATCTTCTATGCAGCTCTACTATGTGAAGCTCCTTGCCCTTTTTATAAGGGAGGTATGATTGCTACTCCAGGGCTAAAAAGCCTATCCCATATTAAGAGAAATTTTTTGAAAGCTATATACATGTAGTTTTTGTTAAATTAACAAGTTTACAAACAATAATCCACTCCAGACTTGATATGCTAGGCCTATGGGTTATGAGCATTCTATAGGATGTGAATAAAAGATAGTAAACCGTTATTTTTCTTCTTGTTTACCCTTAGATCTTTATATCAGCTGTGCTCCCTGAGATATGGTAATATGGTCAGGGAAGCTCTGAGTGATCTGCTTGGAGCCCCTGAAGGTACTGGCTTCCCTGACTCTCTGCTCCTCTCTGTGTCAGGATGTTGCCTCCCAGCAGAGCAGGCAGAACAGCCTGCATGTGTAATTGTGTGCAAAGTCAAGCAGTTTAAGTTAAACTCACCTTTGCTGTCCATTTAAACTAAGTCATCAGTCTTCACTAAAACAAATAACAAATGCACATCTTGTTAAAGCAGCTTTTCTCTGAAGGCTGAGAAGAGTAACAGAAACCTAGAGGGGTAAGGGAGAGTGCAGTAACATTCAAACTTCTGACAACTCTTTTCTCAACCTGACTCCTCTTTGACCATCTTATCTGGTTCCATTTCATTAAGTACATTTCATAGCTTTTACCTACTGCTCAGTGGAGAAGTGAAACCTTTTATTTTCTCCATCTTTTCCTAGTATGTCATGATACAAGCATTACAATGTGAGCTACCTTTCATGTCCCTATTGATCGTTGATCTAAGCCTGAATATTTTTAGGAAAACTACAAACTATTGTGAAGTTTCACTAATAAAAATCATGGTGCTCTGAACCACATAATGAACTGCACCATTTCTCTCTACTCTAACACTTGAGTGCTTTCAGAGTATTCCAAAAGTGCAAGAGTATCTGACCTTCTACCCACATCCAATGGGGATTCCTTTGCTGTGACATGGGAGCCTCACAGTGTGTGATTAGTACATAATGTGATATGGATATGTTTTTTGTAATGTGGAGTGAACTTACAAAGGTCTTCATAAATGTAACCAAACTAAAGGAGAGGACAATAGGAATAGAGGACTCAAGGGGAAGATTTATCATAATGGCTTTATTCTTTGCAAAAGATGTGATTTTCTAACCAAGGCATATGTAAGCTTGAAAGCACAGCAAGTTGTTATTTCTTCTTGAAGGTGTCCAACCAGTCAGGTTTTTGGGATTAAGAAGGTAGGCAAAATTTGGTAAGAACAGAATATTCTGA